>JBCEWC010001002.1:0-26161 GCA_038996855.1 Solanum aculeatissimum
CGAACGCCCACCCCTGTTACTTAATCTAAAAATTTTAAAAAGAAATTTTTAAAAAAAAAAAAACATTTGCTTTTGTCCTACCCCCCCCCCCCCCCCCAAGCCTGTTTTTTCCCACATTTTTCCAATTTCCATCATTAATTACTTCCCACCTTCCCCTCCCCCCTCTCTCTATCCGTTTCTCACTTTCTAATTTTCTCCACCAAATCCTCTCTTTCAATTTATTTATTTATGTTCATTATATTTCATATTTATTATTTATTTTTATATATATGTCTGATTTTTCGTCCGTTACCTATTCCAATATATTCTCCCCTTAATTTTCTTACATAATTCTTGCCTTGTACTACGTTATTCCTTTATCATCTTCATTTTTCCTTTATAACATCTTCAATATTATTATACTTTTGCTTCTCATTATTTAATTGTATATGTCTGATTAATTATCATTCAATTCATTTTATTTGTCCAAATATATAATAGTAAAGAGATCAATGGAATTCGGAGGCGGTGGTGCTGCTTCCTCAAGTGGCGGCGACGCCTCAGATGCTCACCGGAAGAAGAAACGATTCCATCGACACACAGCTCATCAAATTCAAAGCCTTGAAGCGTAAGATATAAGTACTATATTGTTTTTTTAACTTATATATAATATTCTTAGTCTAAAAAAATCATATGTTTAACGAGTAATATGCCTTATTTTCTAGGAGTTCAGCGTGAATGGAGTAGTTTTTGCTCAAACCTAGAATGTTTGTGTTAAGAAATTCAAATTAAATATGAGAATACAATTATTCGTGTCGTTCTAAGATTCAGAATGCATAAAGATGAAATTTTAGATATTAGTGTCAAAATTCAGCTGCACCAGAGGTTAAATTGTATTGGAAAATATAGTCATGTGTTTGAATTTCCTTTACAACTAACTAATATTTTGGTGTTTATACATTGTAGTGTGTTCAAAGAATGTCCGCATCCAGATGAGAAGATCAGATTGCAGTTGAGTAGAGATTTGGGTTTGGCGCCTCGTCAAATAAAGTTTTGGTTCCAAAATAGGAGGACTCAATTGAAGGTTTTTCATCTTTTTATTTGATTTGATTTGTTTAAATATTAAGTACTATTTTGTGTATTCTTTAATCAAGTGGTAATTAAAAAATCTTCATTGTGTTTGGATTTTAGAGTCAACATGAGCGAGCAGATAATAGTGCACTTAGATCAGAAAATGATAGAATTCGATGTGAAAACATAGCGATAAGGGAAGCTATCAAGAATGTGATATGTCCATCTTGTGGAGGTCCTCCTGAAGACACTTATTTTGATGAACAAAGATTGAGAATGGAGAATTTGCAACTAAAAGAAGAGGTCCATATCAATCCTTTCATGTAATTTCTTGTCTTTATTCGTTTATTTTTCTGTTTCTTTATCTATATTTTCTTTTCCTGGCATATGCAGCTTGACAAAATTTCAAGTATTGCTGCAAAGTATATGGGGAGGCCTATTTCACAACTCCCACCAGTGCAACCTGTTCATCTCTCCTCACTTAACTTAATGTCCATGTCTAATTTTGGATTAACTGGCCCTTCCCTTGATCTCGATCTTGATCTTCTCCCTGCAAGTACGACGACTACTTTTCCAAGTTTACCATGTCCTACATTGAAAATATCAGACATGGATAAGTCTCTTATGGCTGATATTGCTGGCAATGCCATGGAGGAACTAATTAGGCTTTTACAAACTAACGAACCTTTGTGGACAAAGTCCGCAACTGATGGCAGAGATGTACTTGATATCGATAGCTATCACCAGATTTTTCCAAAGGCTAATAGTTCTTTGAAAAATCCAAATGTTCACGTTGAGGCTTCCAGGCAATCAGGTGTTGTGATCATGAATGGTCTGGCATTAGTTGACATGTTCATGGATGTGGTTAGTCTATCTTCTCGCTCACATTAGCTTCTGAATAACCTGATAGCGAAAATGTTGATCCGTGCTCATAATTTTGTAGAACAAATGGGTGGAGTTCTTTCCTACAATTGTTTCGAAGGCAAGAACGCTTGAAGTAATATCATGTGGCATAATGGGCAGTCCGAGTAGTACGTTACAATTGGTAAAGAAATAATGTATTCACTTCATTTTTCCCATGAAATTATATTCATAGTGTTGTAGAGGCTGAAATTAATCCTGCTACTTGCAGATGTATGAAGAACAGCAAGTACTTTCTCCATTAGTCCCGACGCGACAATTGTATTTCCTACGGTTTTGCCAGCAGATTGAGCCGGGCTCATGGGCAATTGTTGATGTTTCCTATGATGTTACGCAAGAAAATCTGTCCCCTCCCTCTTCATGCAAGGTTCATAAGCTCCCATCTGGATGCTTGATACAAGACATGCCCAATGGTTATTCCAAGGTTATCGAAATGACTCTTAGTATAATAATTTTGTGATTAAGTTCTATATCCATATTTTTAGTAGTACTATATCTAATTGATTAATTCTAATATGGAATAGGTAACTTGGTTGGAACATGTTGGAGTGGAAGAGAAAGGTTCAATTCATAGGCTATTTAGAGATCTTATATATAGTGGTATGGCATTTGGAGCAGAGAGATGGCTTGGTTCTCTTCAGAGATTGTGCGAGAGATATGCTTGTCTAATGGTTAGCGGCAACTCTTCTCGTGAACTTGGAGGAGGTATACTCAATGGGACATATGTTTTTCACTAACTAAAACTATTGCATCCAATACAAGTTTAATCAATCCATCACTATGCGTAATTTCCAATTAATATGGTTTGGTTAGTAGACTAATTGTACACACAACTGCCCTCTAATATTCAAGCTTGAGATTAACAAACAATGATTTGCTTGAAATTAATTCGCGTGTGATGCAATGGTGGCAGTGATTCCATCACCAGAAGGGAAGAAGAGCATGATGAAAGTGGCTCAAAGAATGGTGAGCAGTTTCTGTGCCAGTATAAATCCGTCTAATGGACACCAGTGGAACAACATTTCTACATTGGATGAGTTTGAAGTCAGAGCCACCCTTCAAAAGTGCACTGATCCTGGCCAGCCCAATGGTGTAGTCATCAGTGCAGCTTCCACCGTTTGGCTTCCAGTTCCGCCACAACATGTCTTTAATTTCCTCAGGGACGAAGGGACTCGACCTCAGGTGTGCATAAATTTACTAAGCTTCTAGAATTTGGACGGAGGTCATTATTCATTCATTTTGTAGTACATTATAGATTGTTTCTTTCCCCTTTTGGGACAGTGTGTATATTTTGCATAAGTATATTTTGTATTGTTCTAATTCAATTTTTTTCCTTTGACACAGTGGGATGTTCTTTCCAACCAAAATCCAGTACAGGAGGTAGCTCACATTGCAAATGGCTCTCACCCAGGGAATTCTATTTCTGTGCTCAGGGTAAATTTCCTTAATCCAAATATATATTCCCTCCATTTCAATTTGTTTGTGTTACTTTCATTTTTAGTCTGTTTCAAAAAGAATGTCTCTTTTTTTTTTGTAACACGTTAATTCTAACTTTCTACCTGACATATTTAAGACCACAAGATTTAAAAGTTTTTTTATTTACTTAAACTCGGCATCAAGTCAAAACCAGACAAATAAATTGAAACGAGGGAATAGTATGTAACAAAAAATGGAATGCTTTGATTTCCTCTTATTTATTATTTTCCTCTTAAAGTTACTCAAGTTGATAACCAGGACAATGTTACATTCTTGCAGGCCTATAACACTAGCCAGAATAACATGTTGATACTTCAAGAAAGTTGCATAGACTCATCAGGTTCACTAGTAGTCTACAGCCCTGTGGATTTACAATCCATCAACATTGCAATGAGTGGTGAAGATACCACCTACATCCCTCTACTCCCCTCAGGCTTCACTATATCGCCAGACGGTCGAAAAGAATCATCCATGAATAATGGTACCATGGGGGCAGGGGGAGGAGGGGGTTCACTAGTGACAGTAGTGTTCCAGATATTAGTGAGCAGTTTGTCATCATCAGCCAAAATGAGCCCAGAATCAGTAAACACAGTTAATAACCTTATAGGCAACACTATCCACCAAATTAAAGCTGCCTTGAATTGCTCCACTTCCTGATCCAAAATTTTGAATTTAATTCTGCTACTGCTGCTGCTTTAAATACAGAGTACAGATGACAAGTTGGAACATGAATTCAATGAGGAGAAAAAAAAAGGGGGGAAAGAGATCTTATTTGGAGTTAGTTGAGAATTATGAATGCTATGCTTCTTTTCTTTCATCAATTCATAGTCCTGAAACTGACACAATGCTTAATACATCCATATGCCCCTCTGCTCCTACTGCTCCCTGCCAAAAGCTTTATTACAAGTTTAACAACTCATACCTAGTTTCCCCCTCCTTTTTTTTTCGAAGTTATGGTTTAGAACTCCTGCATAAATGCTCTGTGCATCGAATTGTTTTTTTTTTTGTCTCAGGAAGTCAAGAACGCACCATACGTGTTTTTTTCACTAGAATTTTTTTCCTTTGTTAGGAAGTGAGTTGAGTTTTATTCTATTCAGGCAAGAAATTTGTATGGTTCGGGTATTGACTTCTCCTGCACATGGATTTTGTTTGGTTGATGTATCATTTTCTCTATATATCTACATTTATGCAACATGTTTTTGTTCAGTAAATAAAATGTGCATGCACACCCAAAATGTGGTCCAATGTGGTAGAAAAATGACAGCCATGGGCGGGACCAAAATAAAGACATTTTAAGAAAACTTTATTTGCAAACGTCAAACAAGTCCTCAATTAAGTGTAATTGGTGGTCCGAAATTGTACTACATAAAGTCATAAACCAAGATATATATCATGTACGACACCATCTTAATTTTTTTTAGATTTCTAGCTAGATTATTATTCCCTCTGTTCTCTTTTAGCATCACGCTTATTAATACTCCTGTGATTTATTGCTCATTAAGGGATGTGTCAAGTCAATATTGGACAATTAAAGATGGACGGAGAAGTATATTTGTAATTATAATGATAGATGTATAAGTTAACCAGAGGCTAATTGAGGTGAGTTCGGTAAATTCAAGCCTTTAACTTGTCCACTAAACTCACTTGAGCAATGAAACTTTACGAATAATTATTTAATTACCCCCTAATTTAGTTTCAATTGAATTTAATATCCCCATATTTTGAACTTGTCCACCATCTATTTTTTTTATGCTTTAAACTATATGGATGCACATAGAAGATACAATTAAGCACATATAATATGTGTTGATTAGAGACAAGCAGCTTAATTAGTGTGAACAAATGAGTCTTTGATGTTCTTCCCAAGCTACTTTCGCGGCCACTTAATTCTGGCGGCGAATTCAGAATTTTCACCGAGTTGGAAAAAAGTATTAATTTCCTGATTCAACTAGGTTTATGTTATTGGAATTTTTTTTTATAAATTATAGGAAATCCTAGTTCAACAAGGTTTAGGCTAAGCATTATGTACTATAAATAAGTACTTTGGCATATATTTCTAATATGTAAAATATCTTCTTTTCTTTACTCATGGTAGCCAAAAAAATGGCAGTATATGACTCTTGTGCCAATAATTGGCAATATGTCCATTTTCCGTTATTGGGTATGGGACCAATGCCCATTATATTAATCATTAGTCAGACAAAGAGATACTCCATGTATATTTAGTTGGTCATTTCCTCCGTCCGAATTCATTTAGATCAATATAAATGAAAATTTCGTGTCAAATTCAGGATTAGCATAGTTTTGAAAAATTGCACGAGGCAATAAAGGAAGATGGATAGGGATTCATCAGGAGACTAGGTGTGGCAGCAACACGGCGGTGGACTGACCTTAGCGAAGAGCTACAACTTGAAGAAGCTTATCATCTAACTGGTTCAAGTGAAGCCTTGATGCTTTTGAGTGAGGAACACGTCGTTGATAGTCAACCCGATTGTGCAGAGGAGTGCCGACATCTCTTGTTCGAGCTTGCGATTCCTGGCAAGGAAATAGTTGTGTGGATTACCTCGCGAAATTGGGAAGAATGTAACAAAATGAAGACCTCATGATACTACACCATCCATCATATTTGATGCACCAACTACTTTTCGCGGACATACGTTAGGTATTCAAAACATGTACGATAATTTTAGTTGATATAGCACAAAAAAGAATTCTAAAAACATTTGTAAATAAGAAAATATAATGATATTATATTGAAATATATTTTAGTTGATTAATATCCAAAGATGTTATAAATATCATTTTGGTAATTTCTTAATCAGTGAACTATCACTGCAGAAACATAAAATGTGATCAAGCTTGATACTTTATTTTGGTAAAATCTACTTTTTTTTTAATTCCAATACTATGCATAAAGACATAATTGTTGCTATCAATAATTGGTTCCCGACGGAATTCGCATGAATTTGGCTCGTCGGTAATGTTCTGAGCAGATTTTTCATCAAATCCCTTATGATGTCGATGAGCTTAATTCTACCAAAATTCAGCGATTTTTTATCTAATAGTATATTTTGTTTATCTTTTCGTTGTTTGATAAGTCTAGGATTCCTGCAAAAGAGGATGGCCCTTTATCACCAAAAAAATAATATCGACCAGACATTCTTGAGAAAAAAATATATTCTAATGCAAATGAAATCTGAGCCGGAGACACGATTTTATGCTTATGCGCTTGGATTCTAGTTTTTTTGAGTTGATGGATTCTAAACTAATTTTTTGTACATATTCAATAAAGTTTAAGTGCTGGCTTGCTGAAAAGTATGAGGTGTTTTGATAATGACAAAGTGAACCAGATTCAGAATTTGTTAACACTAGGTGTTTTGATAATGACAAAGTCAACCTGGTTCATATTAGAATGCTATGAAGATATCCCAAACAAGAAGTGAGTGAGATACAGTAAATCAGGTTTACTAGGCAAAAGGTGAATAACAGAAAAGAGCGAGAATAGAAGAAAATCTTGTGCGACGTCAACAGACTCTTAAATAAGGTAAATAAGGATTCTGGCCAAGAATAGCACTTTGAATAGAACTCTTCTAGTGTGAACTATATATGGATCAATGAAACCCTAGAAGAGTAGTTTTTGCACCAAGCAAACATTGACGATCCAATACCAAAGGCAATGAGCAATCATCGAGCAACACTTGGAAGAAAGAAGATCTAGAGCTAGAATTTCTTTCTACAAAGTCTTATCTTGCTTTCTATGTGTTCTATTTATAATTATTATTTAGCGACAATTACTGTAGTAAGTGTGAACGTATTTTGAGAGAGTTGTAACGAGAAGTGGGTTTGGCTTCTCCAGAGTAAGCGATCGGAGTAGATCGTTAGAGTTGTGAAGTGAGAAGTGAGTGAGTGATTACTGATTTGTAATCTTGACATTGCTCGTTTGAAGTTAGTGAAGTTGGTGAAATCCTACACGTTGTAGGTAGTGGTTGTTTCTCGCTTGAGCAATGAATTTTTCCATTATAATTATTGGTGTCAAATTTGTTTACTGTTTTTTGCAGCATGTGAGATAAGAACCAGGTTCTGGTTCTTGTTGAGTGACTAACATCTTTTCATTAAGCCAAATACAGAATTTGCATTAAAGCTACTGAATTCATCGAACATGTAAGTTATATTGTATAGCTCTATCCTGTATAGTGAAGAAATTAGAGCAATAAAGTGAATGACTTCAGCTTAGTGAATATGTCCGCTAGCTGATGCACCAAGGTGATAAACTTTGTCATAGTAGTTCCTTGAACAATTTTTTGGTGCCCAAAATGGCCGTCATGAATATTCGCTACATGTTATGTACGAGCATGTAAAACTGGATTAGTGAGTTGAAGGGTACTGATGTTCTCCAATTTTATTTTAGCAGTTATAGCAAAATATTATTATAAAGAATAAAAGTATATTTGTTCAGAAGAAATTTGATCATTATAACGAAATATTATTTGAGGTCCGACTGTGGTGATTAGAGAGACCAACAGCTTAATTTGCCCTGTTTTAGCCACTTAATTCACGAGGCAAAAACGGAGTAGCCTGCCTCTTCTTTCCATATATTATAGTAGTAATATATTAGCTTAAAGAGTTTGTGGAAGTGTTAAACAGTCGTATCCAACAAGACAGAGAGTAGTAGTACTTGAGAGAAACGTTAGTTATTTATATATACATATGAACTTGACATTATTCCTCAAATTGATCTTTACAAATATGAACCTTGGTTTCATTCTAACTCCTTTCTCCCTCTTCATGTTTTTCTTCTTCTAATTTTGTTGAAATGTTATTATATGTAAAAATTGAGGTTGAATATATGTGTATCAATCAATTGCTTTTGGCTACAATTTATATATGCCGATCAAAATATATATGATCTGACTTGACAGAACTAATAGCTTTAGCCCAAATCTTATATGTGTCTGAGAAGCATACTAGAAAATACTCAAATAAGCTGCAATACCATTCATGTTTAGGAATGAGTAGTAGGAGGGGTTATGACTTCTCAGTTCTCATTGACTTAAGATCTTGAACCAATTACTCTACTTGGAAATGGTGGAGATTTTTTTGGCCAGGACATGTTGTTGTCTGTTTACATTTAGTCATTACACATTCTTTCTAGCTTGAATATGTATAATGTTATTCCGAAAAATGATTTTAAATTATTGACGGTATAAAAAATATTTATAACATTAGTATTTGTACTCTTCCTTGGATTTTCGTAATTCGTTCTATTTTTGGCAACATATCATGTTTGACTCTGTTTATTATTTACTCTACATTTGACCTTTAAATGCTTACAAAAATTCTGACTCAGACCCCGCAAAAATGACTTGATGAATTACACTAATAATAGCATGAAACATCATTTACATGCATCAATATATATATATAACTTAAATTTTACAAGAGATTTGATCACAACATTTTGTTTGTCTTATTTTCTTTTTAAAATCAAAGATTCTTCCTTGCAAACAATGAAATGATATAAGGTGTCGATTGGTTGTTTTTTTTCATTTTATTCCAATTTTTAACCTCAATATATATAATATTAATTAGCTGTCCATGCCTCTTGTTTTTATCACCTTAATTAAGCATATGCAAAATTGTTGATTTAAGTAGAGAAAAAGAATTAGTACTTACTAATTATATAGTGTACAAAAATACTACTTAATTAAATATATGCAAGTTGCACTTAAGGGCTTGTAGTCGGTCCTCTGATAGAGTGTATAAGAATAGTATTCTTTTAGTTTATTTAGTCAGTAGAGATTGCAGATATTTTATTTTTAGAGTCAAATTATATAAATTTTGACTAATATTTTAAGATGTATTTTTTAATTATTATTGATATGAAAAGGTTGCGATCAATAATACTTTTCTTATAGTTTTTTAATATTTAAATTTTCATTTTAAAATATCAAATTTATTTTAATTTAATTTAATTTAATTTTAAAAATTACTCAAATTGACTTTCGAAAAGCGCAATATGACAACTAAAAATAGACTAAAGAAGTACTCCCTTTATTTCAAAATGAATAAATTGTTGAGCTATATCACACATATTAAGAAAAAGAAACAAATATAAAATTTAATTTTTTTTTTCTTTTTTATCTTTTTCAAACTTCAAAACACTGATTAAATACATCATTTATTTCTAATACAAAATTTAACCTTAGAAATTCAATTAATGAAGGGCAAAATTGGAAAAAAAATCTAATATATCCCTTGAAAAGTGAACAATTCAATTATTTTAAAAACTCAAAAATCCCCCAACAATTCATTCATTTTGAAACTCCCTCTGTCCTATATTAACTTAATTGGTAAGACACTGCATAGATATTGTTAAAAATATTTAAGAACATAATTTAAATCATATTTTCCACTATTACCCTTTGTGAAATCATAAATGTAGCAAGTAGTGTGATTTTACTCCTAAAAAATATAATTTTTTAATAAATGAAAAGACAAATATGAAAAAAAAATTATACATTGATCTTGAACTTTGAACAGTCCAACTATTTTAAACAATAAAAACGCCTAAAAAATAAAATTAATATGGAACAAAGGGAATAATGTTGGAACTATTTGTTATCTACTTTTTGATTTGGTGTATTAGAATAGTTCTGTCGTTATTCCATACTTATTCATGTATTAATAGCCCATGTATTACTAACATCATGATTTGTTATGCATTAATTATCCAATGTACATTTTATAATGGGAAAATGCTCGAATATGCCATCAAACTTTGACAAAAAATTCATTTATGTCGTTAAAAGTTTGGCTCATATATGTCATTGTTGTTAAGGAAAAGGTTCATCCATGTCATTATTTTTTAACAGTGGTTTTGCAAAACCACCTTTTACATGTGGCCTGTTTTAGTTCGGCCACGTCATTATTTTTCTTTTAAAAAACATCCGCCAAAATAAAGACCCACCAAATTATAAACCCCCTCACCCCCTACCTCCATAGCCCACATGTATATGCCCTTGGAAAATCAATGCGTAAACATATAAATTGCCATGGATATCAGAAAAAAACACATATCTTTTCAAGAACCACACAAATCACATGAGCTAATTGCTGCATTTACCATTATTTAGCCAGCAAAAGAAGGTTAGACGGAGAAAACATACCACTTTAACAAGACTTTTACAACAGAAAAATAGCATTGATACGTCAACTAATACAAGATATGAAAGACAAACCAACAGAAAAACAAATGAACTCACTAGCTAACAACATCTGACTCACCAGGTAAGTCATTTTTCAATATTTTCCACTCATCCTGAAAAGATATGTGTTTGTTTCTGATATCCATGGTAATTTATATTTTTACGCATTGATTTTCCAAGGGCATATATATGGGGGTGAGTGGGGGAGGGGGGTGTGTGGTTATAATTTGGTGGATCTTTATTTGGGTAGAATTTTTTTAAAAGAAAAATAATGATGTGGCAGAATTAAAACAGGCCACGTGTAAAAGGTGGTTTTGCAAAATCACTGTTAAAAAATAATGGCATAAACGAATTTTTTCCTTAACAACAATGGCATATATCAGCCAAACTTTTAATGGATGACATAAATGAATCTTTTGTCAAAGTTTTATGACATATTTAAGCATTTTCTCTTTTATAATAGTGAATAGAATGTATAACAAATATTAATTATATAAAAACTCAAAATCTTCTCAAATAATACTATAATTAATATATATTAGATTTTCTAATACATCCTATCAAACGATCTTGGTGAAGTGATACATCTGTTTAACCAATATGGTTGTGGCCGGCCTCATTTGCAGATTCTGATTTTGACCTCTTTCTTGGGGCTATTATATATGTGAAATAAAGGACAATGACCCTTGGATTTTGGGAAGTAAAAACTCTCATGAAAAGCAATACAAATAATTCTTTTAATTATGAAAAAAAAATTGTTGGGAGCGCCACCCTCGAATAGGTTTTGCAATGCGCGATTTGAATTTAATCGAGGCTCCACAAGCTCCGAACATCAGATAGAAAATTTTAAAAAAATTCTTTTAATCACCAAGGAAATTTGACATTGACTCTTTCTTTATTTATACTAAAAATCAAGAAATAGAGTACAAACAAAAGGAGGGACATAAAAACCAAAACCTCCCGACCATCAAAGCAAACAGCAAGACATGGACCTTTATTACACCGTAAATTAGAAGTGGTGTTTAGTCATAAAATTTGGCAAATATATTTGAAGAATTCTCGAGTTCCCAAATGCTTGGAAAATTTGGTATTTAAGAATTTGAGATAGTATTTGAAAAGTTTTATTATATATTTAATAATTACTTCAAACTTTTATAAAAAAAGAACACACATCATTTTTATTTATTTCAATTAGTGTTTATCTACCTCCTTCGAAAAAGTTTGAATTATAATTTGAGTAGAAAGATTGAGAAAGAAAATAATTTACTTTTAATGGATTATAATTTCAATTGAATAAGTGACAAGTTTGAATATGCCATTAATGTATTGATCTTGCTCATATTGTTATTTTGTGTTGTTGATTGTTACGAACTGCGATTAAGAAGGTTACCACCAATTTTTTTTTGTAAATTGAGAGCAAATCTCTCATAAAGTCACTTCAAATGCATAAAAGTACCGATGTCTCCTACTCCCTCCGTTCACTTTTCCTTGTCACTAGTTCGCTTTTCGAGGTCAACTTGACTAAACTTTAAAACTAATTTAATATTTGAATTCTAAAATTTATACGGTTTAAAACTATACGAAAAATGTTATAAGTCGCAATACTTCTCATATAAATATGATAAAAAAATACATCTTAAAATGTTGGTCAAAGTTCATATAGTTTGATCTCAATAAGTAAAATAATGACAAGTAAAAATGAACGAAGGGAATATTAACAGTAAAAATAATATGACATATGTAGTTTTTCAGTTGAAAATTGTACAAACTCAACCAATATTTTTGCTAAAATAGAATATGATATGAGTAATATTAATGTATACGATTTCAATAAGTCATGAACTAAGGGAGACTAGAAATCAACCAATGGAAAATATGATCTAATCCTTTTAAATAATTTGGAAGAGATAATAATTCCTTCATTTATTATATTAGTAGATATTAACTAGCTCAATTTAACATATCTAAAAATTAACTCATTAATTCTTTCTGGCGACAGAGTGTCGATGCTTAGGTTGATATACAGTGATACCAGTAGGTAACGTGTCCAAGGCCGTCTCAATAAATTTGGATGACTAAAGTCAAATTCCATAGAAAGGCTTTATTATTTTTTTAAGTTGTCATATATAAATTGAATAACTATAACATAATGTAATTCTACAAATGAAATCTTGAAAAGGTAAGATGTACGCAGGCTTCATTAAGTAAGAACGCAAACAATGAAAATTTTCTATGAAAATATAATATAAAGTTGAAATAATCAAACCTCACTCAAAACTTTAAAAAATTTATATAATGATATTGAAATAGTTGTACTAAATTTCATAAATTGATTCAATAAAATTAAAATAATGTTGATTTATTGAAGTGCTTGAAATTTAAAGAACACTTCAAAAACTAAATTTGATCTTTTTATAAACCCACAATAATATATTTTGCATACTGAAAAAACTTGTACTATTTGGTAGACTTTAGATATTCAATAATGAGTAGATAAAAACAGAAAAAGGAATAGAAAAAAGTAAATGTATATAAGAATAATAGTTTGGGTTCATGATAATCATCAAGATATAAATAAATCAACAAAATAAGTAGCCACGTAAGAGAGAATATTATAATTAAGTACACTATTTCATTTTTTAATTATTACAATGACATCCATATTAAATAAAGTAAATAGTTACTATAATATTTTTTACTCAATTTTTTTAAAAAAAATTATCAATAAATAATATATATATGTATAGAAAAAATTGGGGGCCATAAAAATTTCGGGGCCTTTAAAAATTTGAAACTCCAAGCGGTTGTTTTAGTGGTCTTATGGTTCTGACGACCCTGGTAACGTCATGTCCGTCTCTATCTTCTATTTATCTCTCTCTTCCTTAATTGCTATAATTTAGGGGGGGGGGGGCCGAGATTATAGTGAGTGGAATTGATCGGTCGGGGGTGATAATAGCGTGTTTGGTTGGTTCTGACAGTTTTGCGGTGATTTTGGCAGTGATTGGGGTGGCTTAAGTTTTATTGTTGTATTCTTATTCGACCATCATTTGTATTTTTTTCATTATTTTTGTTTTTGTATTTTGTAGTTAATTATATCGTTTATGTTTTTTAAACAATTGATAAGTACAGTTACAAAACTAATGCATTTGAATACAAATATAAGTATTATTGTGTGACACCCCATAACTCTATTCTCACATGCACCTATGTTTCGAGACTAATTCTTACATATGAGAAGCGTATTAAAGTCATAAGAGACTAGTAGCACTTAGCCGAGCGAGTTCAAAACTTTCCAATAAATTGAGTTTCTAGTGTTAGATTATGCAAGGGTCAATTTTAAATGATCACAATTCTTAGCACACAGAGAATTATGTGTCTCATGACTTACCAAATGAAAATTCTTTGAATTAGCTTTCCAAAGCAACTGATTTCACATAATTTGGAGTTCAAAGTCAAAAGTTATGACAATTTTACTACAGACTGTCAGAGCAGAACTCATCTACGAAACCCTATTACAAGTCGTGGATTAAAGTACAACCCGTCAGTTAAACTCGTGAAAAAAGTCCTGAAAATCAAAATTTGAGCCCCAGACTTCACAGATTCATCTACGGGTCGTAAAGGAATCCACGAGTCGTGGTTTGGTCTCGCAGATCATTTCAGTAACCTCAAATTTTGCCCAAAAGTTTACGAAATGGACCCTACGACCCATGGAAGTTTCTATGGGCAGTAAGTGGGTCCGTGGATGACTTTTGATAATTTTTTTCTAAAGGGTTATTTTGGTTTTTTTCCACCCTTTTAAAGCCTAGACTTGACGTTTTTATACCTAAATAAATCCCTAAACATGTCAGTTACTCCTTTTTACGCTAAAACACCTGCTCCAACTTAGAACAAGGTTTCAAGGGAGAAAAAGGTTATAGTTTGAAGCAAAAACTTGAGAATTCTTCCAAGTTGTTCCAAGACACAAATTTTCAAGTATGTAAGGCTAACTAAAATATTGATTTTGTTCTTTCATGTGCCCCATAACCCAACTTGATGGAGTTGTTAGTGAATTGAGTATTATATGAATGTTTCTTGAAGGTTTTCTTAAATCTAATGTATTTCTATATAATTTTGCATGAATTACAAATTTTATGAATTAAATACTTGAAATTGATTATTTTACTTTTCTACATGAACCCTATCATGAATTGTTGTTGTTTTTACATATTTTGCTTAAATAGGTATGCATGAGTATAATTTGAGCTTAAAGAGTTTATGGAATCCCTAAATGTTTTAACTCTACTTTTGATTTTCTGAATGTTATGAGTTAGAATTTTGCATGTGTTGAGCCTTTATGAGTGAAAAGTTAAACCTTAAAAGAATGTAACCAAAGAGTTGATAATTGATGTGATGAATGTCCGATGAGACTAGATGAATTATTTAACCAGAGGGTTGATGTCTTATAAGCATGTTGAGTCTTGGGAGAAGTATTAAGCATCGAATTGAATAAAAGTAAGTCCAACTCGAACTCAATAACTACGTGGCAAGCGTAGGAGAGGATTGAACCGTAAAAACGGATGTTTCCCTATTATCCCAAAAAAAGAACTTGATGTTATTATTGTGGATCCATTGATGGGATGTCCTTTACCCTGACAAGGTATTGAATGGATAACGACATCACTTCGTTGTATCATCACCGACTCATAGGTGATGATTGTCGATTAGAGAAACTCCCAAATAGGCCTTGATAGTACTCTGAGTAGATTGGATCAGATGGTATGTGAGTGGTCATTGTCTAAAATTGTAGTCTTACTTCAGACTCTTGACTTGATGATTGAGTTCCCTACTTTCTTGAGTTGAGCTATTTTGAGTTGATGTTATTATACTTTTACATGTTTCATTCTACAATTTTACATGCTCGTACATTCCACGTATTGACGTTTATTTGAGCCTGCATCTTTTCATGATGCAGAGACAGGTACTAGTGGTCATCAGCAGACGCTCCGTTGAGGACCTATTTACATTCAATTGATTGGTGAGTCCTCCCATATTTTCGGAGGATACTATATTTCTTTCTAGCTTTGAGTTTAAACTTATTTCATTTTATTTTGAGGTAGTCATGGACCCGTCATTGACACCAGCTAGTCAGATGTTCATACACTAGATTGTCGAGTTATGTTTGAATGTCATTTTTGACTAGTCTCTTTCACACTAATCTTACTTAGTTGATGGATAGATTGTTTGGCCTTTGGCCTTGATTATCATATTATCATTTCATTTCGTTGAATATTCTTTATTATTGATGTCTTCCGCAATTAGATTGTGATTGAACGAATGTGATGAAGCCGAGTGATTCGCTAGGGGGCTACCAATAGTCTTTGAGTTATGGTCACGCTAAAGGTACCCTCCCGGGGCATGACATATTATTAATTAAATATAAATATAATGATTATTGTCAATTGAATATAAATACAGTGGCTATAGTAAAAAATATGAATACTATCACATATACAAATATAATACAAATACAATAATTTTTGTCAAACTATGTACAAATACAATAGTTATTTTCAATTTGTATACAAATATAATAATTACTATCACAGTGAATATAGATTTAACATAAGTGAATACAAATCAAATATAATTGAATAAAAATACAATACAATGATTATTATCAATTGAATACAATTACATTGATTTCATATTTTTCAAAAAATATTTTTTACTTACAAACTAAATATGATAAAATAAATTAAAAATTAATTTGTTTTTCAAGAAAATATTTTTTTCCGTACCAACCCCCTCCCCCACCAATGTTTGCTTTTTATGAAGAAATCTCGAAACTTCCATAGAAGCATCAAAAACATTATATTAGTAATAATTGGCCCTACAAAAATAATTTAATGCATAATTAGGAAAATGATTAACATTCCTATAATCTCATTACTCCGACGACATTTTCTATTTTTAATTTTAAGAATAGCTTATTGACGTTATTATCCACTCATTAATGACAAAATTATTGGATTACAGAACAAAAGTATGTCTCAAATAACTTTGATAGTATATTCCTCTTACTAAATACAAAGAGTTTGTACAAGCACGAATTTAATATATATTATTTTATTTTATATGATTTTGAAATATGTTTAGTTATTAATTTTTATTATTTATATATATATATATTTTAAGTAATTTCAAATAATATGTGTTACTTTCTCTGTTTCAATTTATGTGTCATAGGTGAAATTTCGAGAATCAAATAAAATTTTTAATGTGTTTTTTAAATATTTTTTATTTGTTCATTGTTATGATTTATAGCAGTATGAAATTTTTAAATACAACATACTAAAAAAATGTAAGACAAATAAATTGAAAATGTGTAAATACTAAATATAAAGTAAATTAAAATATTCACGTTTTTTATATATTATTTAAATATTTTAAGTTGTTAATTATTATAATTTACAATATGACTTTTTCATATTTTGTTAAATATACAGCATGCTAAAAAGAAAAAAACAAGAATAATAAATTGCAATAGAGAAAATTTACATTTTTAATTTCATGAGAAATATTATTCGAATTAATTGGTGGATACAAAACCCTAGCTTGACTTTAATGGAATGTGAAGTTGGTGAATGAGAAGATCAATAGTTTTTATGAGTATTATTTAATGGTGAAGTTTTATGACTTAAATGAATGTATTAATAATGTTGTTGGAATCATTTAAATGTTTAACTAATACATCATCTAGACGAGGGATATGATTTTGTAAAATATAAATCTAGTCGTAGAATACTTATTAGCTGGTTGAGTTGATTTTATTATGAGATATTATTGACGGATATGAATTTATTTTTGTACGTTGAACAGATTGAATTAATTGAAAATGGTCGGAGCTTGTGAGATGTTGTTGATAGATATGAACTCATTTTCATACGTTTGAATTAATTGAAAATGGTCAAAATTTGTGAGATGTTGTTGATAGGTACAAATTTATTTTTGTAACATTAAAATTGTTCAAATTGATTAAAACAATTGAAGCGATTCTTCATTTAATTAAATAGATTTTGAGAAATTTTGAGTTTAAAATTTTATTAAAGCTTAAATATTTGAAAAATTTTAGTAATTTAATTCATTGACTATTTGAACTTTATCTTATTGATGAAAATTTATTTGTTTTTTTATTTATACATTTAAAAATAATAATTATGAGATGGTAAAAGTTCCTCTTAGCTAAGCAGGGGAATATTGAAGCCTACTCCTTTACTTTTCTTAAGTATTTTATTGTAAATGATAAAATATGGTCATATATAATAATTAATTATAAATATCCTAAATAGTTGTAATCTGAATTTTAAAATAGTTTATCATTTGTAATTTTTGGATTTGTGTATTTGTCCACCTATTAGTCAAAAATGTATATTCTAAGTGGACATTTGATCATAAATATTATTTATTTTATTTGAAATTATATTTAAAAAATCACGTTTGATCATAAAAATTTAACTTATTCAAAAAAAAAAAACACTCCAAAATACTAACAAAAATTCAAAAATATTTTTAATTTATATTAAAACCCAAATTCAACTCTAATTTTCAAATACTCACAACTTTTGTCTCCTCTTAATGATAAAAACAAGAGCCAACGATTTCGGACAAAAGAGAACTTGCAATGTACATTCATATGTGACCAAAAAGATCGATAAAAAATTGAAAGTTGAATAAACTCACCTTACATTAATTAATACACGAATTAAAATGCTCAAGTGACCAAACTAGCTTTATGACATTGATTTTTAAAATTTAAAATAAAAAAATCTTGATTAAAAATTCTACTCATTTTATATTATTTGACCTTTGTTGATATGATGTTCCTTAAAGAAAATATTAATTAGGGATATGTTTTATTAAATTAATCTTATTAATAATATTTTAAAATTTTAAATTTGACTACTAATATTTTATATAGTTGTTTAATACTAAAATAATGCGAGAAAAAAGTTTTAAACTTCCTTAATTTACTAAAACACACAAATAAAATAAAACATCTATTTTTGATACAAAAGAAAAGTAAAAAAAAAGTATATCATCAAAAAAAATAATTCAATAAGAAATAATTTTATATTATTAATTTCTACGTATAACTTACTTTAAAGTTTAAACCAAATAGCTCATTAATATAATTTATTTTTATAGATTTAACAAAGTAACACTATATTTGGATAAATATTTTTTTTCTCAAACAAGGTTATTATCGGCTACTTCTTATATTTCTCCGATTGAACCTTCTTATGGTCCTGCTCGAAATTGCACAGCTTCCTTACATACTATAAATTTTAATATGTCTGATATTGTTGTACCTTTTGATAATGTAGAAAAGGTAAAGATTAATTCTAGAACTAATATTGTTCAAGATAATGATAATATTTCTTATAAAGATATTCCTTCAGCTTCTGAAATGAGCTTTAACCCTGATAAAGCTTAGATGATTCCACGACAAATTGATTTTAGTCCAGGATCCCTAGCAAGGCAATATATTCAAAAAGAATTTGTTAATAATAGGTGGAACAAGTTTAAGACTTGGTTTTTTGAAACTTATAGTCAAACTGATAGAAATAATATTTCTCAAGAATTTTATGAAACTTGTGCTTTGCATAATCAAATTATGTATTTTGTTCCTTGGTTTATAACCACTTATATACCGATGTATATTAAAGTGATCGAAAGATCTTATCAGGATGGGGGAGGTAATGTTGTTACTCAAATGTACCCTTCTCAAGCACCTTTCATATTACCTAATAATACTGGTATTACGTTTGCTGCTTTTCAAATGATACGTATAACTTACTTTAAAGTTTAAACGAAATAGCTCATTAATATAATTTGTTTTTATAGATTTAACAAAGTAACACTATATTTGGATAGAAATTACGTATTATTTTATAAGATATCATTATTGTATTATTTTAATAAATTGTATTATTTTTTGTCCATGAATAATGAAGTATCATATATCAACAATATATTAAATGATTAGCCTAAAAAAAAAGGTATGATAAAATTACTATAAAAAAATAAAATATAATTATTAAATGAGAGAAAATCATAAGAAAAGACACAATTATATTCAATGGATCGTTAAATAAATTCTTTTTAAATTATTATTGAATACTATGATAAATTTAACCCTATAATACATTTTTTTCGTTCATTTTTACTTGTCCCTTATCAACTTGACACAAAAACTAAGAAGTAATAAATGATAGTAGTAATTTATTAAATTACCCTTTGAATACGACAAGTATAATATCTTGAAAAATATAATAGAAAAATAGGTATAATTAATAATAAGAGTAAATTAAAAACTAAGTGTAAAAGAATAAGTATTACTCCCCCATCCCATATTATATGAGTACTTTCTATTTTACACGGTTATTAAGAAATCATTAATACACTAGTGAACTTTACCATTTTATACTTTATTTATATCAATGTACATTAAATTAAATTAAGTTAGAAAAATCATTAATACACTAATTAAAGGTAGGGTAAAAATAGAAAAAAAATTAATTTTATCCTAATTTAGTAAGTGTCCATATAATATGAGATAAATATTTATAAAAAGATATCATATAATACGAGACAGAGGAAATATTAGACATTAAATAAGTAAAGATGGACAAAGTAGGGGTGTACAAATGTTACCACTTATCCAAAAAAAAAATAGAGGTGTACAAAAATCAAATTGACTGATAAAACGAACTGATAAAAACATTATTGGTTTATTATTATTGAGTTATTAGATTATCGAGTCTTTAATGATTTTGGAAAAAAAATTATTGAGTTATTGATTTTTATTATTGGGTAAATCGATAACTCAATAAAATTATAATAATTTATTATTTTACCTCTTCATAAATATTAGTAATTTAATAGTATTAGGACAATAGTACTTTACCTATTTTGATCTTTACCACTGGTTAGTTATCTGCTTTAGTATTTAGTTTTTACTCTTTCGCACTCGATCTATTTTTATTAATGCAAATTCTCATTATAGTTCTTATTGAGTAAATCGAAAATTAAACTGTTAAAGATTTAAAATTGATAAATTGATAAAAAATATTTTATTAATCTATTATTAATTTAGCATATTTTAAATCAAAATTGATAAATCAAATCAATAATATATAAAATTGAACGGAATCAATCAATGCAGAAAAGAAAGTAATAAAAGTACCAATCAAAACAAATATAACACTAGATTGTTGCAATAGAAAATGAGATCCTGATTCCAATATTGTCCTTTGTAACAATACATTGAAATGAAACAGAGTAGGGACTAAATTGTCATCTTAAATGACCAACTGAGGCTTTAAAATGAGTGAGAGAATCTGTATGTGATGCCCTTCTTTCTCTTTTGTTATCTACACAACATTTTTTCTCTCTCTACAGATCACTCCTCCACTGACAACTCTTTCTCTCTCTAAACTTATATAGTAGTTGTTGTTTCTCTCTCTCTCTTTGCGTTTTGTAGGTTACGGCGGTGGTTGGTGGAGAAGGGCGGAAAGCGGTGTACCGGCGGCCGTTTTGAGGTATACATTTCTGTGCTCTTCGTCTACGATTCTAATGAATATCTGTTAGTTTATCATTTTAGATCTAGATGGTTTTTTTGATCTAGGGTTTGTACTTTACATTGATTCTCTGATTGTTCTAGTGTTAGGTGAGTTCCGTGGATGATCAGATCTGATTGACTGTTGCTTTGATTATGAGTTTTTCGCATTTATGTTTTTCTTCGCCTTGTTTAACTTTTGTGTGTTTTTTCTAGTGCTTGTTAGCTTATTTTTGTGGTGTTGTGAAGCTATGATGGGTTTATCCGTTTTCTTCTATGTATATAAGCTGTGTGTGTCAACTGAATGCTGTGTGTTTGAGGGGTTTATCACTTGTATGTTCTTTCTGGTATGTTTTTTATAGACTGCTGTAAGGAAGTGAAATTTGGATTTCTTTCCTATTTCATTTTCTGGACTCTATTTAAGTCTGTTTCAATTTGATTGACCTGTTTTGACTAGGCACAGAATTTAAGTAAGTAAAGAAGACTTAATTTAGAGATATGTAGAATGTACCAAAATGTCTTTTAATCATGTCACTTGGAAAATTGCAAAAAACAGTTGCTAAAAAAAAGGCAAAAAGGCATTTTTTTTTTGGTAATGGTTTCAAAAGAAAAGTAGGTCAAACAAAGTGAGAAGGAAAGGGTATGTAATTTATGTTTTCTTTTTTGAAATCATTACCAGGTTTCCATTTGCTATATTGCATATGACACTCTTAAGTAGTGTTCTTGCTGTCCTATGGAGTGTGGCTGTGAGAACATGTTCTTTAAATTTTCCTGTATATTTTTGGTCACTAAATATTTTTGGTCACTAAAGTTTTGTTCTTTGTTAAATTCTCACTTGTATTTGTGACCTCATTTGTCCTTTTATCTCTATATCACTTGAATTTATTCTTTTGTTCTATTTGTTTTCCATGTTTTGGGCCATCTGTTTGAGCATGAATTTATCTTTTGGCTTTGGGAAGAGTGAAATGTTTCTGTAAATCCTTCTCTCTGAATCAGAAAAGAAACTGAAAATGTAGTGTCATTTTTCAAGCAGAAAAGTATTCTTGTCGTCTTATTTGAATTGTGAATTCAATTAACGCATATACTTGTTTGTGGTTTTACTCTCTGTCATTTTGAGAAATGGGAATGGTACAAGCTTTTACTGTTTTGTTGTCCTATAGTACATTTTTTTGAGCATCCATTTGGGTGACCTAGTGGTCAATGAAGTGGGTCGAAGAATCATCCAAACCTTGGTGGATTGAGTTATCCAGTACCTATGCTGGTGGGAGGTAGTAAGTGGCCTTAGGATTAGTAGGTGTGGGTAAGTTGGTCCGAACGTCCTCTATTATAACAAATACATTCTCTTTGATTGCCAAATATTTTGTCTTAAAAGCTTGGATGTGTTCTGTGAATCAAAACTAAAACTAGTGAATCCTGTTATTATTTAGGAGGTTTTGCTGCATTAGTTCATACGGTGGATCTTTTGTTTCCATTTGCTATAGAAGTTGCTTGAATGTGTATGATAGAGGTTTAGTTTGTGATTTATGGGGGTTTGGAGCCTGTGAGTTGTCATCAAGGTTCATAGATTGGTATCATATTGCTTTTTGATGAGTTCATTAATTGTGTCTCAAGGACAATGTGGCTGATCTCCACTTGGAACATCTTTTAAGTAACAATTTTCCTCTTTTTTGGGTAGTTGCTACCATGGTGCGGAAGAGGAGAACTGATGTTCCTGGTGGTGCTGAGAGCTCTGAGTCCCAGGAAACTGGAGGGGGGCGAGGTGGTGTCCCACGCCCATCACAACAGCAGCAACATGGTGGAGGAAGAGGCTCGGGACCTCAGCGTGGAGGATATGGTGGCCGTGGTGGTGGTGGGGCTTCACGTGGTGGAATGGCCCCTCAACAGTCCTATGGTGGACCCCCTGAATACTATCAACAGGGCAGGGGAACTCAGCAGTATCAACGAGGTGGAGGACAACCCCAGCGCCGTGGTGGCATAGGTAGCCGTGGGGCACCATTTGGTGGTCCTTCTAGGCAACCAGTTCCCGAGCAGCACCAAGCTACTGAGACTCCACATCAGCCCGTACCATATGGAAGACCATCAGAAACATACTCAGAGGCTGGCTCCTCATCTCAGCCACCTGAACCGATGACACATCAAGTTACTCAGCAGTTCCAGCAACTTGCTGTGCAACCAGAAGCAGCTGCAGCCCAAGCTATGCAACCTACATCGAGCAAGTCAATGAGGTTTCCACTTCGGCCTGGAAAGGGTAGTAATGGGACTAGATGCATTGTTAAGGCCAATCACTTCTTTGCTGAGTTACCTGACAAAGACTTGCACCAGTATGATGTGAGTGCGCAAGCATTGCTAGTTCTTCTAGTTATGATCTTCCTTATATTATCTACTGAGGGTCTTATCCTGATATTGTTTTCATCCTTTCTAATGGCTTTCAGGTTTCAATTACCCCAGAAGTAGCTTCCCGTGGAGTCAACCGCGCTGTCATGGAGCAGTTGGTAAAGCTTTATAGAGAGTCCCATCTTGGGAAGAGGCTTCCAGCCTATGATGGAAGAAAAAGTTTGTACACTGCAGGCCCCCTCCCTTTTGTTCAAAAAGATTTTAAAATTACACTTATTGATGATGATGATGGGCCTGGTGGTGCTAGGTATGTTATTATGGTCTTGGAGAAGTCAGATGCATTTATAGGAGTTTTTAATGTATCCTCCTTATTTGTGGGGGCAGGCGAGAAAGGGAGTTTAAAGTTGTGATCAAGCTGGCTGCTCGTGCTGATCTTCATCACTTGGGGATGTTCTTACAAGGGAGGCAGGCGGATGCACCCCAGGAAGCCCTACAGGTTCTGGATATTGTTCTGCGTGAGTTGCCAACAAGTAGGTATGGTTCTTGACTGGCTATAATTTTTTGGTCACTAGTATTGGTTCCTTGTGAATTTTGGACTCATGTATTTATCTTTTCCCCTTAATTCATTGTAACTGCAGATATTGTCCCGTGAGCCGTTCTTTCTATTCCCCTCATTTAGGACGAAGACAACCACTAGGTGAAGGTTTAGAGAGCTGGCGTGGCTTCTATCAAAGTATTCGTCCTACACAGATGGGATTATCCCTGAATATTGGTCAGCACAATTTTTATGACTAAAAAATTTTGATTTTGTGGCTTGATTTTGTTGAACTTGTCACTGATTATCAGTCAAGCACAGTACTTTTAAGACGGTGTATGCCTCTATGGGGTGCATGATTCTCATCATTGTGCCCTTCTACAGATATGTCTTCCACAGCTTTCATTGAGCCACTGCCGGTCATTGACTTTGTGAGCCAGCTTCTGAATCGGGATGTTTCTTCTAGACCGTTATCTGATGCTGATCGGGTTAAGGTTGGTTTGGCATATGACGATCTTATTCATGATATTCTCGTAGTCTACCTGATCTTTTTACTGTTCCCAGCAATTGATGGGAAAAGTGAAAAGAGAACACCTTTATCTAATATATAAAATTCTTCTCCTGTAGTTCCTTTTAGATATCATTTCATCCAAATAGGGATTTATCTTCTAACTGTATCTACAAAGATACATTCACACATTAGGGCCATTTACTTTTTCTTCATATAGCAGGATGTTTGGCTAAATTTGTTTTTAAACCTTATTGAACTGCAGATAAAGAAGGCCCTGAGAGGTGTAAAGGTGGAGGTCACTCATCGTGGGAATATGAGGAGGAAGTACCGCATATCTGGTTTGACATCTCAAGCAACAAGAGAATTGACGTATGTATTTCGCTTAAGTCTGTAATTATGATGAAATAATTTTCTCTGTATCATGGCTTGGCCATAATTTCTTACAGTTGGATCCTATTGGTGCAGTTAGTGGTGTGCCATCTGGTCTTTAATGTTCTTTTGCCTATAGGGATTAACTCATTGTTCTAATCCTTGTTTGTTTGTTTGGGTAGTTTCCCTGTAGATGAAAGAGGTACGATGAAAGCTGTTGTGGAATATTTTCGAGAAACCTATGGTTTTGTCATTCAGCATACTCAGTTGCCTTGTCTTCAAGTTGGAAATACACAAAGGCCAAATTATTTGCCTATGGAGGTAGGTGTCTTTTTCTCATTTCTAACTAGTTATATTCCAAGTATATTTTGTATTTTATGTGCTTACTTATCTTGAGTCCAGGTCTGCAAGATTGTGGAGGGGCAGAGGTATTCCAAGCGCTTGAATGAGAGGCAGATAACAGCACTTCTGAAAGTGACCTGCCAGCGTCCTCAAGAGAGAGAGAATGATATTCTTCAGGTTGGATATTGCTTTCAGAACTGTTTTGAATTCGCTTTTCCAAATAATTGGGTTCATGTTTAGTGCTGTCTGATTTATATCCCATGTTTGTTAGTAGTTTTATGTGGGAAGCAATTAGCTTTCTTTCTTATGCTTTCTGCACCCAATTAATGTGGTACACTTTGACTGGGGCAAGGATGAGAGACTTTTAAAACTTCAGTCTAACAAGCCATATATACTTATGTGGATATAAATTATCTATTCGGGGGTCATTTGATTGGGAACATGTTATCTTGTGATAATTAATCGCAGGATAAGTTATTCCCATTACTAGGACAAAATGGTGGGATAAATAATCCAAGAACTATTTAATACCTCCAACCAAACATGAGATAAAATAATCTTACATTTTATTCTTGTATTATTATACCTTATACCTCACACCAAACGACCTCTAAGAATAAAATGAGTTGATGTTCTAAATTTCAAGGGATTTGGAATTGTGGAGAAAATTCTATAATTAAAGGAGCTTGTAGTTTTGAAACCTTGAAAAAATTTCAAGTGTGTCTAGTTGAGTTTGATTGAATTCGAGCTCAAAAGATATTGGATTTTGGTAGCTAGCTTGGAGGGATATGCTACTCTTGAAATTTGAGGTGATTTCGGTA
>JBCEWC010001002.1:26261-45984 GCA_038996855.1 Solanum aculeatissimum
TAATTGAAAAAGTTGAAAATTTGGAGTTTTTGGTGTTCTTCATGTGTTATTGAAGAAAAAGGAGCAAAAAGAGTACACTAATTGAAGCGTGTTAGAAGTTGTTTGGATGGTTTTGCAAAAGTGGAAGTAAGAAGTAATATAATTGAAAAAGTTGAAAATTTGGAGTTTTTGGTGTTCTTCATGTGTTATTGAAGAAAAAGGAGCAAAAAGAGTACATTTGATTAAAAAACTCTAATTGAAGCGTGTTAGAAGTTGTTTGGATGGTTTTGCAAAAGTGGAAGTAAGAAGTAATGGCATAGATGAGCCTTTTCTCAATCACCAATTGCATAGATGAGCCTAATTTTTAACAGAGGGCATAAATAAGCCTTTTCTTAAAGATTGATGGCATATTTGAGCCTTTCTCCTTTTAAATATGCAAGGCATAATATTTTTTTTTTTGGGACGGGAAAAACGAAGTGCATTATATTGGGATAGGAGGAGTAAGTTTTATTCCTTAGACATTGTATTTGCTTTTGAATGAATCTTATGCCTATATTAGTTTTTCTATCATGAGGAGGAATACAATGATAGTATGGTAGTAACTTTCCACGTGCTTTCTAGTTTTTAAATGTAGAACTGTGGGGATTAACGAGTAAGGATTCATATTTATTTTTATGAGTATTAAGAGGTGTGATTCATGGTGATGTAAACGAAGGCCTGTAATCTGCATAATATTTGTGCTGTTTCTAGCCAGTTAGTTTGCTGTGAATTAAAACAGATTTTGTTGACTACTGCCTTTCACTATTCATCTCTGCTGTTTGTGCATCATAGAATTACTAATGTTTTTGAAGATAGATTTCAGGCCTTTTAGCAATATTATTTGTATTTACCACTATCTAATCCTTTCTTCTGTTAGACTGTTCGTCACAATGCTTATGCTGATGACCCATATGCGAGGGAATTTGGTATTAAGATTAGCGAGAAGCTTGCTCAAGTTGAGGCTCGCATTTTGCCTGCACCTTGGGTAAGTTATAACTCTCCTTTTCTTTGTCGTTATCATGTCATTGAGGGTGACGGTATCCCTTATCCTTTTGGATTTAGATGCTCTTGCTTCAATTCTTTGTTTTGTGGAGTGAATTAAGTTTATTTTAGGATTGTAAATTATGTTTATTGTTTCTGCAGCTTAAATACCATGATACAGGTCGAGAAAAAGACTGTCTGCCACAGGTGGGCCAGTGGAATATGATGAATAAGGTAACTGATATTAGCATGATTGAGATTTATGTTGCCAGTTTGACTGTCATTTTCATGCAGTTAAATGCCATCTATTGGCATGTGCTCTCACAAGATTAGTCTCTGAACATTATTTTTAGGTTCCTAGTGAAGTATCAATTTAGTTGGTCTTGCCTTATTTATACCTGTTTTTACTACATATAGCTTATGATAGAATAACTAACCTTAAGGAACTTACAAGTGTGCTTTGTTTTGTTCATTCCTTTTTAATCTTATAGATATCCTCTAGCTATTTCATCATGGTATTGGTGGTCAAAAGTAGTTTGGTTACTCTTTATTACCCATTCCAGACACTATGTTTGTTATGTTGTATCCTTGGTGATTCAGTAGGTCCAAGTTTTGCTGATCCCACAGTTTGATCAACGTCAATAAGATCCATCTCCTTAGCTGTGGCTTGGGATGATATAGCCGTAAAAGTGTGTAGAAGGGTTTGTATCAATGAAACAGTTGGGAGATGCATAAGAGTTCTGGATGAATTCCACTTCCCGTTCATAGTTTTCTTTTTCCCTGAAGTGCATCTTTTTTTTTTTGCTCTATTCTGTGTCAGATTTTCAGTCAATGTTGGAGCTTAACTAAGAAAGATGTTAGTTTTATATATCAAATAAGCTGCCTTTCTGTTGATTTTCAGTCAGTGTTGGATGCTTTAGTTATTTACTCTATTGTTGACAGAAAATGGTTAATGGAGGAACAGTGAACAACTGGATCTGTATAAACTTTTCTCGAAATGTGCAAGACAGTGTTGCACGTGGATTCTGTTCTGAGCTTGCACAAATGTGCATGATATCGGGCATGGTAATTTGGAAGTTAAAAGTTTTTCCATTTTTATTGCTGTATCTTTTTTGGTGGTCCTGTGACATAAAATTTTGAGATACTATTATGTCTCTGTAGATCTTCAACCCCAATCCTGTTCTACCACCAGTGAGTGCTCGCCCTGATCAAGTTGAGAGAGTCTTGAAAACTCGATTTCATGATGCTATGACGAAATTGCAGCCGAATGGGAGGGAGCTTGATCTCTTGATTGTCATATTGCCCGACAATAATGGCTCCCTTTATGGTAGAGGCCAAAAATTTGAAATTCATATGGTGCTTCTTTGCGAACTCCTGGACTATGCTACAGCTGAAATATTTTTTTCTTCTAGGTGATCTAAAACGGATTTGTGAAACTGATCTTGGAATTGTCTCGCAATGCTGCTTGACAAAACATGTATTTAAGATGAGCAAGCAGTATTTAGCCAATGTGTCCCTTAAGATAAATGTGAAGGTTGGAGGAAGAAACACCGTGCTTGTTGATGCGATATCTAGACGAATTCCCCTTGTCAGCGACCGCCCAACTATTATTTTTGGTGCAGATGTCACCCATCCCCACCCTGGGGAGGATTCTAGCCCGTCCATTGCTGCGGTGGGTTGTTGTATACTTCATTCTTTTGGTTTCATTCATCCACTTGCTAATCTATTTCTCCAAAGCAAATTTAGTGCTGACTTTTCATATCTTTCAGGTGGTTGCTTCTCAAGATTGGCCTGAGATTACCAAGTATGCTGGTCTGGTTTCTGCTCAAGCTCATAGGCAGGAGCTTATACAAGATCTGTACAAGACTTGGCAAGATCCTACTAGAGGAACCGTAACTGGTGGCATGATAAAGTCGTGTCCTTCTCCCTTCCTTTTTTTGAAAGAACATGCCTGATGTTTGAGTTTTTACACTACTGGACTTAATTTGCTTCTGATTGATGCTCTTATCTTATCTATAACTCAGAGAATTGCTTATTTCCTTCCGTCGAGCGACTGGACAGAAGCCTCAGAGAATAATATTCTACCGGTATTGATGAATAACCCTTCTATGCCTAAATTTTGCAAATTTCTTTTTCCCTCTTGGTCTGAAATTAATTGTCTTTCCCCCCTCAGAGATGGTGTTAGTGAAGGACAATTTTATCAAGTACTTCTTTTTGAACTTGATGCAATCCGCAAGGTATTTTCCCTTTTGCTGTATCTCAGTCTGCCTGTTTATTATCAACTCAGAATTTCTTTCTATATTTTGGACGATGAGGATGGGTAGAAAACAAGCTTGCCCTTTTACTTTTTAGAAGTTCTGGACTGACTTAAATCCAATTCAGGCCTGTGCATCTTTAGAACCCAACTATCAGCCCCCAGTTACATTTGTTGTGGTTCAGAAACGTCATCACACAAGGTTGTTTGCCAACAACCACCGTGATAGAAATGCTGTTGATCGGAGTGGGAACATTTTACCTGGTGAGTGTTATTCTCAGTACCTCTTATGATTCTATAATAGCTGCAAATGATCCTAAAACCTTCTTAAAATGTATTTGTGAAGGTACTGTTGTCGATTCAAAGATATGCCACCCTACTGAGTTTGATTTCTATCTCTGTAGCCATGCCGGCATACAGGTAATTAGATAGATATTCTATTAAAAATATGATAGTTATGTATAAAGGACTCGGTCGTAAGTTTCCAGATTTTGTTGTACTGCAGGGTACTAGCCGCCCTGCTCATTATCATGTCTTGTGGGATGAGAACAATTTTTCTGCTGACGGGCTGCAGTCTTTGACTAACAACCTCTGTTATACGTAAGTTGATTTCAGAGCTTCCATGCTCCTTTAAAATACCCAGCATTCTGATGGGCGTAAATTGTTTCTTGTTATTTTCAGATATGCTAGGTGTACTCGATCTGTCTCCATTGGTATGTTCACTGCACTTTATAGTGGCTTTTCTTCTGCATCTATTTTTGGAGCTCAATCTACCCCCTCTCCCCCAATTTTTTCGTAGAATTTCTTTGTATGTAACCTGGTCACCATAGCATGTTAGTGAACCTGAGTTCATTGATGTTGTTTGCAGTTCCTCCAGCCTATTATGCACATTTGGCAGCTTTCCGTGCTCGTTTTTACATGGAACCGGAGACATCTGACAGTGGATCTGTCACAAGTGCAGCTGCTCCCTACAGAGGTGGTGTAGGAGCTGTTGGAAGGAGCACACGAGCACCAGGTGCCGGTGCTGCTGTAAGGCCCCTTCCTGCTCTCAAGGAAAATGTCAAAAGGGTGATGTTCTATTGTTAGAAGTTCTCTCTAACCAGTCTTTATGATGTGGACATTGGTTGACATGCTGCAAGTAATTTCTTTTAAAATTATATCTGTGATTTTATCACACCTTGGCTTGGCTTTCGCACATTTGTTTTTGGTTCATGAAATTTCAGTTCTGTAAGGTGTCAGTTTTTACAGTCTTTTATTTGCAAGTGGTGTTTGTGGAATTATGGTGTCGAACAGTTGTTTTCTGAAGTACATGGCTATTTATCAGTGTATTTATTTCCCTACCCGGTCTTTCTCTCTACATAGCATAAAAAAAGATCTTGAAAGTCAGATGATTATGCCCCTTGTGTAGAGCCCATGAAAGTACAACTCACTCAACTGTTGCATGGGGCATCTATAGCTGCACGGAGTAGGGGTGTGCAAAATGAACATGGCAAATTGATGGTATTTCTGCTTAGATATTGTCAATGTACTTGGGAATTTGATTGGCATATATTATTCAGACCTAATATTAATGCAAAATATATGCACTACATTGAAATTTTCAGTTATAGGCTACAAAATCGAGACTTCCATTTTCTTCCACGCTTTTAATGACCATTGAGATCCTGATAATCAGACTCGTAAGCTCATTCCTGTGAGTGATATGCTAATGATTGAATACAAACTACTATTATTACATGTTTTGCCTAATTAGAACCTGTCAGTGTCATGTTAATTTGCCTTGATTGTAAAACTACCAGGGACATGGTCGAGAACTACAGATTCTAGTAGGCTAATCTTTAATAAGTGAATTACCATCTAGTTAGATGGTTGCTCTGTTGAGCTTTAATGCTGACTATACTGTGATGTGTATAATCATATTTGTTGCTTTGACAGTAACTATTAGCCGCTCAAAATCCTTGTGCCATATGTCATCTTCATCCCGCTAATAGGGTAAAGCTAGACATTCAGGGATCGTTTGTAGGATGTTCTGTACTAGGCATTTAATACATGTTTGGTAAGAATTTTCTGATAAATTTGAGTCTCGAGTCTTTTGGAAATAGCTTCCGTATCTCCATGAGGTATTGGTAAGGTATACATATATTCTACCCTTTCCGTACCAATTTCACTAGTATGTCGTCGTTGTTTGGTAAGGATTTTAGCCTAGTATAATACATTCAGTGCTATAGGATGTAATAGTAAACCATGGTACCAGTAATATACATGCTACTAACACGAGTAAAGACCGAACCTTCCTTCAATACATCAAATCAAACCAAGCAGTAGATGGAAAATAATCCCAACACAATTAATTGTCAGCATACTATTACACCCTATTTAATACTATTCTTACACACTATCAAATGACCTTAAAGTACAGCATGTACTCCACCATCATTCAAAGTACAGCATGTGGTTTTCAGAATTTAGTGTGCTGATTAAGCTATCCTTTTTTATGTAGCAAAACCTTAAGTTGAAACACCCTCCTTTTCTCATGTCAACAATAGGTTTAGTTGAATTCAGGTGCACAAAGGAAGACATCAAGCTTTTTAACCCTGTCCCAAAACTTGGGAACTTTCTTTCCAACTTCAGCACTAACATTTCTCTGCTGTTCACCCTTTTTCACATTGCCAACAATAGCCTCTTCAGGCACTTTGAAGCAACCCTTCAGCCTCATCTTGGACCTGCTCCTTTTCTCTTCTTCATGCTTCCGAAGCTGCTCATAATACTCATTGTTCCTCCTCTCCAATCCATATATCTGACCTTGAAGATCTTCAACTTTTCGACTAAGTATGCAAACTCTATGATTCTCTCTCTTGTTCAGCATGCATTTTGCAAGTTCAGCTACCTTTCTCTTCATGAACAATGACTCTGAAGACAACCCCTTATTCTCTTCCATCAACGATGCCACTTTGTATCCCAATCTCGCGTTCTCATTTAATAAGATTAACCTCTCCGATTCCAACAACTCCAATAAGCTTTCCTGCAACTCTATCTTCCTTGATGACTCGTTGCAATGCTTGTCGGCTTGAATAAGCTCGTGCAAGATGATTTCACAGTCGACATTTCTGATCACCAAGTCTGCAACAATCATGTCTGATTCAAATTTGGCTTGTGCCGGTGTAATTGGAGGCTGATATGATAATGAACTCTCTGCGTCGGAATCAATTATCTCTGATCCGTAGTTTTCTTCCTTGTCAAATTGATCATCAGTATCATCAATATGGAAGGATGGAATAGGAAACAAGTTTCGACGATGATGGTTCTTGGCCAGTGCTTGGCAATAGCGATCTGCCAAAGAGAGATAGTTGTCATACAATTCCTGGAGTAAGGCCAGAAGCTGTGGCCGTTTCTGGTAATAGGCATCTGCCCGTTCTGTGAAACTGTCTGCACCGTCTTTATTTGGAATGTTCACTACCAATTTCTTCATCTTCTTGTCCAAATCTGAAGGCACAACCACAATCCAAATACAATCAGATAGATGTATGATGTTGACAAGTGAAGCATTTGAACATTTCAATTTTACATCTTTTAGATTGATGAAATCCAAGTTCAAAATTGGACCCTTTAGCCTTGCCTGGACCATGAGCAAGCACTGACAGATGTTGACATAGGTGACAATGAAATTAATAGTTTGAATTCGAAAAAAGATGACTGCTACCTACTTATTAAGTAATCATTTCCATACATTCACGACAACAACATATCCATTGTAATTCCATAAGTGGGATGATAGAAGGTAGAGCGTACACATATCTTACCCCTCGAGCTAAGAGCTTATTTTCAAATGTATATTAAGCTCTATCCATACTTGTTCCTGCACTTACATACACAGGTCTAACAATACTCTTTTCCAAGATTATAGAGTGCAGTAGATTGTTTGTACCTAATTACTAAGTTAAATTGGTTAGTTAGCTATTAACACACTCGATGTGGATAAGTATTTACCGATCTGCCAGTGTATCTAACCGGGCAGGTACTGTTAATGTAACAACAGGTTCTGCTGAGAAAACAGACATTATTTTCTTTCTGCAACACAGCAGAATGGTAAGATACATTCATTTGAAAGGGAGGTCCCACTATTCAAATTTCAAAAAAGGAAGAATTTTTTTGCTGTTCTTATTAAAGCCTCAAACAGAAACGGCAAAAGTAGCAAAAGGACACAGCCTTTTTGAAATAAGCAGAAGTTCATCATATATGAGAAGAAAATGACACTTCATATCACATGATACCTTCTACTCATACCCTTCCAAATGACAGAAAAATGGACCCCATAATAGCCCCTCCTCCCAGGTAGTCCAATATTTGGAACTCCAACTTTCTTTTAATTATGTAAAGAGATTGAGCTAAGATTTTGAGTTTTTGGAAACGTAACTTAACTAAAGCTATTGAACGAAGAGGCAAAACGATAATTACCGGCAATAGTGCAGAGAAGCCAAGAAGGTCTACTGAAGCTTCTTTTCCTTGAATGCTTTGAAGGAGCACCATTTTTCTCTGCTTTCAGTTTTGCTTCCATTTCAGCAGGCAAAACAGGGCCTACCCATCAAACCATGCCTTCTTTCATCAATTAATACAATGAGTAAATAATGCAAAGAAATACTAGAGTTATTTATCCATAATAGTGGGACCAAAAAATGTTATGGGTTGCTCGGATGTAAACACTCTCCGACGATTGTTGATTCAGAGTCACCAAAAAAAGGTGAGAGTGGCTAGGAAAAGGTAAGTCAAGAATATCATAAATATGCCATGAATCGCAAAGAAATGAGAATTTCGTGGCACGACACACGGAGTTTTAAAATGTAAGAAGAAAACTACCGCCCGCTTCTTTTTTTTCCTTAAAGAAGAAATGATCACCAAGCATGGACGGGCCAGAGGTATGGAAGGGGTTCATTCAAATCTCCTTAGTCGGAAAATCATTTTGTATATACAAGATCATTTTTTGTAAGAGATGATGAACTGCAGCTAGTTAAAATGGGATGAACAAGAATTCACTAAACCGTTTTGGGCTTCCTTACCTGTGGTTGGAAAAGGACTACTGAATTTTCATATTTTGAAAAAAATAAAATTTTTGAAAAGTTGAAGAAGAAAGCAGGAGCAGCATACCGTACTTCAAAATGTTGATGAATGAAAAGAACAATTTTGTGGCCAGCAGCTGCAAGTGCAACTTTTACCAAAAGAGAGTGAAGCAGCAGTTTGTTGTCTTTAAGCTCTCTGTTCCTTTACATATGTCAACTGTTTCGTCATAAAAAGTTGCTCCTTACAAATGCTTAAAATTTGCCCCTACTATTTACCAAAACTTGTACTCTAACTGCTCTTTTTAATGTTTGTTTAAAAGTCCCCTAAGCATTTATAAATAAACCAGCGTGCCCAACATATGCTATTTTTTTTTTCAATTTATGTTATTCAGATAATAATTTTAATGCAATTTTTAATATTTTAAGTTGTTATTTATTTGATTTATTTTTTAAAGTAGTTTTTTTTTATCTCAATTTATATGGTCCTAATAGGATTTCGAGAATCAATCGAACTTTTTATATTTCTTTTAAATATTTAAAATTATTAATTATTGTGATTTATAAAACTTTTTATGTTAGTTTAAATAATATATGTCATCCCTTCTGTCTCAATTTATGCGCACTAATAGAATTTCGAAAGCCAATCAAACTTTTTATATGTCTTTTAAATATTTTAAGATCTTAATTATTAAGATTTATAGTATTTTTTGCATTGTTTCTAAATACATATTACTTTCTCTGTTCCATTTTATGTGACATCAATAAAATTTTAAAACTTAATCAACTCTTTTACATGCCTTTTAAAATATTTTAAATAGAAAAAAATAAGACAAAAGAATCACTGAAAAAATACAAATGCAAGCTCAAGCTGCTCAAGCAAGTATATTGATATGCTCCAAAAAGACCATGGAAAATTATCAAACTGCCCATGCCCATGATTTTCTTATATAATTTTTATAAAAAATTAAAAATAAGACAAACAAATTAAAATGAAAGGACCATTAGAAAATTACGAATATTCCCTGAAACTGCTGAAGCACAGGCATGTCAACCAGTTCTTTGCTTATTGCCGCTTATAAGTTCGCTAAGCATTTATAAATTAATACTATTTAGTCATAAGAATATATTAATAATATTAAATAATGATTTGAAAATTAATTTTGAAAGGCTAGTATTTTTACAGATTTTAATTTCCTCAAAAAAAAAAAAATTAAAAAATTCAAGTATAATTGTTGTACGAAAACAATAACTTTCACAAATATTTTAAATTTTAACTTGAATATTTTCAAAAGACCACCCTATTTTTCTCGACAACCTTCTGTGACGTCTCTCAGGACGTACGGGGTATTTAAAGCAGCCAGACACAGCTGGAGAGGTTCGAATTGACATTTCAATTATTGGCTTTTCTATATCTAATATTTATTTTAACGTCACATTCACAAAAGCTTGAATTCAAAACTTCTGATTGGAGTGAAGAACCACATTGAAACCTTGCGACGCATTCTACAACAAGGATTTTATTTAGAGATTTGATTACCTCCACCCTAAAGCAAATTAGACATGAAAAATCCCCACTAATACTTAAATTCTTAAGTTAACAAACTTGTTTACCTGTGACCACTACCAACAATAGAGAAGGTGTCAAACGGCTACTCTTCTTCACTGTATAAAAAGGTCAGAGCATAATATGCTGATATACATATAGCAAAACATAAATGGAAGTTCAAACTCAATGTTAGTCTAACATTCTGTTCCTGGTCCACAAAGACAAGTTACAATACTTGATTTTTGCTAGAAGATTGTCGAACTTCTTCCCAAGATCCAGCTCACAAGAAATCATTTCCCCCTAAATAGAGAAAAAAACAAATGAAAGTATCAGCTTACCCTGCCAAAGGAGAGGAAGAAAGGGGAGACATTTCATCTTGGCGGTTATAAGCTATTTGTTAGGAGTGATTAACTATGTTTTCAGGTGCATCAGGAAAAGAGGTAAAACAATGAGTCAATAACATACGTGTTCATCATCAATGTGATATTATCTCCTTTCAGAAGAATCCGCCCTGCAGTGGAACAGAGACATTTTAGAGACAAAAGGTGTAGAATATGATTTTTACTTAATTCTAAGGGAGAAAAAGGATAGGACTTGTGTTGAAACTTGAAAGTTATTTGCTACGCACCTAACTGCTTTCTGCTATTCTTCTTCACATTGACTTCCTCGGCATCATCTAGAACCAAATTCATGTACTCATCAAAACCCTAGACAATAAAAAGAAATTATCTCCCATTCAACAAATAATAGTGAGTTGAAATATAACATAAATAGAAAAATCTAAAGGCCACACAAAGAGTTTGCGGCAATGTTAATACTTCTGCATTTTCCCAAGTGCACTGATGTAAGACAACAAAGAACATAGTGCATGTGTGTCATGCAAAAGCTTTAATTCAAGGGCATCCACCATAAATCATTTTATTATCTGCTGGCAGAGAACATGTGCAACCAACCTTCATCAAAAACTAATTCATGCGATGATAGATACAGATTTTAAAAGACCTACATAATAAGAAAGGTACAACAATGAATATGTTAACACCAAATGAATCTAGTGCTAAAGCTAATGACGCTACTTCCAATACACTAAGCTTCCCAAGCCCCTAAGAAATCTTGACAACAATATGTAATCACATCACCTAACCAAGAACAAAAGCTTGGGAACTCCAAACTACACAAGCAGCAAAATAGATCAATACCCGAGTTCTCTGAGGTTCCCACAATAACTTTTCTAGGTACATCTTCACATTAAATCAGGCTTCTTTCAGAGTAATTTTGATGTTCCAAGGAGGGAGTAGTAAAAGGAATTGGAAAGAAGTGAGGATGGCTGTGTAGAAAGGTTATATAACAAGAATACCTATGAGAAACATATGGCTATGACTATATGCAAGACTATTGAGGTGCATTTCTCAAACTAATAGTTTAGGTTTGAAACTCAAAAAAAGAGATAGGGTAAGCGTGTTCTTAACACTTTACTCAAAAAAAATAAAATGAAGCAATTCCATCCATAGCCAAACTAAAAAGGGAGGTCATTGCCTCCAAATTCTTTGCTGAATTATCTCTGGGAAATAAATTTTAACTATTTATTGCATGCGCTAAGAGAATATTAATCATCAACAAAGAAAATGAATCAGAAAGTAAGTGGCAGAAACAATGGTAAGAGGAAATTCATATAAGAAAAAATATTAATCTTTTTTTCCTTTGAACAGGAAAACAAGAAAAAAAAATATCTTAAGAAAAACATACAATAATACGTCCTTCAATCCTCAGATCCTTCTGCTCGAATAGCCATATCTGAATGCGAGCTTTCTGCAAAATGATTTTCACATGAATTATAACTCAAACAGTAATTGCAAATTAAAACTTTGCGTAAATCATTAAACTGATAAAAACAAATTAAACTTAAACAAAGACGTATATAAGTAAACTTACACTCTGAAGAAATCTGAAGATCAGATTCTGTAAAAAAATAATATTAAAAATCACAAAATTAGCGCAAAAAAGTGTTCAAATATAAAATTGCTCATATGAAGAACCGAGGAAGAAGGAAGATACTTACGATGGGCTGGGTCATAATCCTCTGTACTTTGGTACTAGCCATGGCTGCTGCTACTCCTGTTTCTCCGACGAGTTACTCTTTCCGCAAGCAAAACCCTAGTTCGACTGAAACCTTGCTGCTTTATTTGTGAATTGAAATCTCGTATTACGTTACCGGAGATGAATTCGGGTTTGGGCTTGCGGTGTCGTTTGTTTTAAAAATTTGGGACTATTTGCGTAAATAGAATCTCTTTAAGACCACAATTTAAAGTATAGCCAAAAATTAAAAACAAGTGTGGTTTTACAAATTTTGGCTTATTTAGAATAATATTTGGTCATGCATTTCCCTTTTCAAAAAACTTAAAATTTTGTATTGTACATTACTCCTTCGCTCCATCCATCTTTATTTGTCCACTATACTAAAAATAAATATATAATAATACTTGTTTATTTTATAAAATCAAAAGATAATTTTATACTTATTTCCTAATTTATCCTTATCAACACATTGTATTTATTATATTCAAAAGGTGATTTGATAAAATTATCTTTATCATTTACTGTTCCTAATTCTTGTGTCAAGTTAATAAAGGACAAGTAAAGATAGACGGAGGGAATATTTATTTTTTTGAAAAAATCACTCCCTTAATTACACATTATAATATTCTTAATTGCCACCTTTTCATTTAACTTAAAAATTATTTAAAAATAGTTGGAACCTCTTTAATCCCATTTTATTACTTCCTCTTATTGTTTAATCCCCAACCAAAACCCCAATTTAAAAAAAAAATGTTTTTTTCTTTTTGGATTTGATACCAATGAAGTGATACTTTTAACTTGGTGAGGAAAAAAAAAGAAGAAAAAGAAAAATAAGTTGGGCAAAAGGGTAAAGTTACACTTTACCCCACCCAGCCGGGTTTTCGGGTCTCAGTTTTCCAAAACGCAAATTCCTCTTTGGCAGTGGCTTGTGATTGATCGGACGTTATTGAGCACTGTTTACGATCAATTAGGTCTTTAGATCATTTTTGTGAATCATTTACCTGAATTGGAGCAAAAATTGGCACAAGAAGACGCATTGTTGGATGAATTGAAGTGGTTTAATTACCTCTTCCAAACAGTTGGAAGCTTTGGGCGAACCGCAACTTTGCTGTTTTTGACGCCATTGTTCAATTGTTGGTTCCATAATAACAATTGATTTTCATACAAACCTCAGGTAAATATTTAATTTCAACTCCAACTTGATTTTTTCTAGAACTTTGAAAAAGTTAACATTTTCTATGTCACATATGAACATTTGTCACTCGGAACGTATAGTGTTTTATTAGTTAGAAGGAAGTGTTTTGGTCTAAGGTGAATTCTAATTCAATAACTTGTTGGATTTGCGCTCAGGCTTTGGTTATTTCTTCTTGAATTTTGGTTGGTTTGAGTAAGGAAAGGCATGAATGGGAAGTTAAAAAATCAGTTCTTCCAGCTGACCAGATCAAATTAATCTATCTTCTTTGGTCGATCCTAATTCTTGCTTTGTTGTACAGACTTGTATACATTCTGGTGTTGAATGCTGTTTATGCTGAATTGGAATAAAAGTTACTTATGAAAGCTGTTATCAAACTAAGGGTGTGTTCCGGACAAAGGAAAATGTTGTTTTAGGTGAATAAGTAGGGTTCTTACTTATTTTGTTGTGTTCGGTATTTATGCAAGAAATATTATCTTAAATCATTTATATATAATCTAGACAAAGGTGAGGTTGTGGGGTGTGGGGTGGTGGAGATTAGGGCCATAGGGCATGGGGGTGAAGATGAGGTGCGTTGGGGTGGGGAAGACACAAACAATGTGGAATGCCACTTGTAAACTTGTTTTCTCTACTTCCATTAAGGAAGTCATTTTTCTCATTTGTAAATAGCTTACTTTTCAGAGAAAAATATTTTCCAAAAGTTTTGACCAACTGATTGTGAGAAAATCAGAATCCATACCGGACACATCCTAAGATACTCCTTTGTTGATCTATGTGCCTTAGTATTTGGACTCAGATATTATTTTGGTCCTTGTTTAGTTCTCAATAAATCACAAGTTTTAACTATTTGATGCAGTGTGGAATTTGGTTGGGATTGTGAGTTTTGGTTTTTGTACTAACAGCGAATGTGAGTATTAATCGGCTTTTTCTAGTGCTTCCGACCAACCTTGCTTTTTGAAATTTTGATTTGCAAGTTAACAGGCTGATGTGGAGGAGCCTTGAGGAGGAAGAGACAAATAGTAGTCATTTTGATGATACAGTTGAGTTCTTGCTTATTTAAATGTTTGTCAGCATTCCCTGGCATCAACCATTTCAAATTTTGCACCGAAGATGTCTTTGAGCTCAACTGCATTATCTACTGAAGCGAAGGAGTCCAATCAGGAGAATTTGGCCCTGGCATGCGAGAACCTATCCAACAATGGAAGTCCTCGAGAACAGGAGGCTGATGAAGAAAAGAGTGAACACCATTATGGTGATTGTAACAGGGGCGAAAATGAGACTGAGTATGATGAAGACGAGGAAGAGGATATGGATTTTAATCCTTTGTTAAAAGAAACTGTCTCCCTAGATGCTTCTTCAAGCCTGAGCTCAGATATCGAAGGTGTGGATGCCGATATCATTGACAGTGGAGAGAACATTGCTGAATCATTGAGAGTTTGTTACAAAGAAAGATTGCCAGATTTTTCACAGGACTGTCTCATTGGAGACAAAGAACTCGGTGAGGAAATTGTGATGCAAAATAGAGCTTCTTCTGAGGCTTTTCCAAAAGACTTGAAAAGAGTTTCGTCTTCTGAACTTAAGGAGAGAGAATCCACTCTAGATACTGAACCTGAAAGTGGAATTTCAAATAAAAAGAAGACCGTGTTGATTGGAGGGGATGATTACGTTGAGGATCTTTCAGCTGGAGAGTGTAACAATACAGCAAATTCAGGTAGATTCATCATAGATATGGATAATGAGGATGCTATATGTAAGCGCACTAGAGCACGCTACTCACTTGCCAGCTTTACACTTGATGAACTTGAGACGTTTCTTCAGGAAACTGATGATGAGGATGATCTCCAGAATGTCAATGATGAAGAAGAATACAGGAAGTTTCTTGCAGCTGTTTTACATGGTGGAGATGGAAATTCTGGAAATACACAAGATAATGAAAATGTTGATGATGAAGATGAAGACAATGATGCAGATTTTGAGCTTGAAATTGAAGAGGCATTGGAGAGTGACCTTGATGAACACACAAAGGATGATATTGAAGAGTACGAGGCTGTTTGTCGAAGACCTAAGACTAGGCAAACCAGGCGCCAACGAGCTTCTCTTGAGAACCAGAATAAGATTTTAGGATTGTCAAATAGGCCACTGCGCCCTCTATTACCATATATTCCCATTTCTCCTTACTCTGTACATGGTGCAAAAAGCATGATGCCAAGTCTGCCGCCTGCAAATGATGGCTTTGTGAATGGATTTACACCCCATCAGATAGGACAATTACATTGTTTGATACATGAGCATGTTCAACTTCTTATTCAGGTTTTTGCTGTTTGTGTTCTTGAGCCGGCCAAACGGCACATTGCTTCTAATGTTGGGGAGTTGATTTCCCAAATGCTTCGTAAACGTGATGAAGTATTAGCAAGTAGGCGTGTTCCATATCCCAGTTTTTGCTTCTTCTCCCCGTATGTTGGTCCTTCGGTATCTGATGAACCTTTGCATGCTTCACATGTCCAAATTACCGACAAAATGTCTTCAGCACATGATTTGCAGGGAGACTGCTCGTCTGGACTTAACATGGTGCAGCCTTCTGAAAGAATTTCTCCTTCAAGAGGAAGACATGAAGCTATTACAAATAATCAGATGGGATGCCCTTTAGGCTCCTGGGTACCTTATATAAGTGGTCCAATACTATCTGTTCTTGATGTGGCTCCAATCAAATTAGTTAAAGACTTCATGGATGACGTTTCTCATGGTATATCATGTTAGAACATTAAATTTCATTTGGTTTTCTTATTCTTTTCAGTTTATGATACTTACCTTAATTTATCGCTGGTGATATTTATTGACAGCTGTGCAAGATTACCAATGTCGGCAAGTAGGAGGTTTGAATGACAGCTGTTTGGAGAAGAAACCCTTGTTTCCTGTGGAAAATATTCATTTTACCGCTGAACCTGATGGTCGTGCTTCCTCTTATTCAAACATTGTACCTCCTTCATCAAGTTCTCGAAAATCAAAGAAGACTCTGGCTGCTGTATTAGTAGAAAAAGCTAAAAAACAAGAAGTTGCTCCTGTTCCAAATGAGATTTCTAAGTTAGCTCAGCGCTTCTATCCTTTGTTTAATCCTGCTCTGTATCCCCATAAGCCACCCCCTGCAGTGGTAGCAAACCGGGTGCTTTTTACTGATGCAGAGGATGAGTGAGTTTATGTTCTTTTATGTTTTGTGCAACAGCAACATTCTTATGAAATGAGTTGCTTTACTGACTAGGTCATGATCGTAAAATTGTGGCAATTTTGGTGCCTTCTTGGTTTTGCTAGTTGGTATTTCTCATCTCCTCCACGGTCAGGCAGTCTCTGCCACGGTGATAGGTGGTGAACAGAACTTCTTGCTACAGTAAAAAAAAGAGAAAGTAGTGATTTTAGTTAGGTTCGGAGTTTGCAAAGTTGTATTATTGGAATTCACATCTCATGAAAAGCTGACACATTCTGAAAATTCTCCCAAACAAATGATCTCTTTTACAACAAATTTCTCAGCATGATAAATCGGAAAGTAGTGAATTTATTTAGGGTGCAGAGTTGCAAAGTTGGAATTCACATCTTATGAAAAAAATGCATTCTGAAGTTCCTCTCAAATAAATGATCTTTGCAACTTATTGCTCAGCATGACATAAAATATGGTGTTGTCATAAAGTGGAATAGAATTCTGTTACATCTATTAAGTATGAAAACAACTGGATGAAACTAATTACCTATATCTGTGAGAGCCTAGCAGTTGTCCTGAAATAAAGATTTCACTAGTCATTTCATTGTGCTTTTGTTAAATACAATGTATTATTCGTCTTCCACTTAAGCGCTTTCATCAATTCCCTACAGGGTTCTTAAAGTTGTAATATTATGGATGATCCCCATTTTACCCATATGTTGATGTATTACTTTTACCTTTATTGATAAGTTTAGTAATGTAACCTTCGCATCTGGTGCAGATTATTAGCAATGGGTTTGATGGAGTACAACACAGATTGGAAAGCAATTCAGCAGCGGTATCTTCCTTCCAAATCTAAGCATCAGGTGATTCTTATATGCACTTTCGATGGAAACAAAACAACTCTGTTGTCAGTTAATTATCCTCTTGATTTTATTGTAATTTTAGTTTTAAACTTGTGCTTAACATGGTGAAATACTTGACCCTTTTTGCAGATTTTTGTCCGGCAGAAGAATCGCTCATCATCTAAAGCACCTGATAATCCAATAAAGGTTTGTTACTAGTATCAGTAGTGCACATAGAACCCTAAGAAACAATCATAGTGTTAACATTATGGCTCCATTTTAACTGCCTCGAAAGTTCCACCAAAAGCTCTTCCCCAATCTGTTCATTCTATCTGTTGGGACTTGGGACATGCTGGAAATGTTGAAGCCAGCTTGAAATTGATTATCTCTCCTTCCACTCCTTCAACTGTTAGACTGTCTTTAACTCTACAATGATTTCCCAATTCATCAAATCAAGTTACAATTTGCAATCACATGCATCCATGAATCATGATCTTTTCTTGCAGTTCACTCAGTATTTTCAAAATTTGTTGCTAGAAATGCATTTTTTGATTGATTATTTTCATATCATTCAGATTTTTTGACTGATTTATCATGGTCATTGAACATGGTAAATAATGTTGTGATGAATGTTGTAGGCTGTTCGGAGGATGAAAAACTCTCCCTTGACAGCAGAAGAGGTTGCACGTATTGAAGAGGTAAGTTTACATGGCAACATACATTTCCACAGTATCATCATTTCCATAGTCGCTGCTTCACTATTTACATGGTCATGATCCCGCAGGGCCTGAAGGTGTTCAAGCTTGACTGGATGTCCGTGTGGAAGTTTATTGTTCCTTATAGAGATCCTTCCTTGTTACCCCGGCAGTGGCGCACTGCTATTGGAACACAGAAATCATATATATCTGATGCTAGTAAGAAGGCAAAACGTCGGTTATATGAATCAGAGAGGAAAAAACTAAAATCTGGTGCTTTGGAAACTTGGCATATTTCTTCCAGAAAGAAGGTAAGATTGCGTCTTCCATTCAAACTGTTGTTTCGCATCCACTGTCGATTTCAGAAGGGTGTACTTTGTCAAGAAATATCCGACTCGCCAGTATGTTCTGTTACAGTCGGGTGAATAGTTTAATATCATCATTTCACGAATTGCTTTTTTCACCTGTGCAGTATATATATTTCTTCTTCTCTTATTACCATATCACTATATCAGTAAATGTCATCTTGCCCATAGCTATTAATTACTATCAAATATGGAACATTGAGCTGGTAGAAACAGGGAGGAGTCTCTTATGCATGTGAGACTTAATTAGGTTTGTTCTGAAATATAGTCACGGTTGTGGAATCAGCTAAGAATCTTAGTTCTTTTTAGAAATTAGAAGCTAGGTGAAAATTTATTGCCTGAATCTTGGTTAATGACAGTTTGCTGAAATTCACACTATATGGGTTTTCTTGCTCTAGCATGAACTGGTTTATATATGGGTCATTTGATATGGTATTAAACCTGATCATGTAATGTGTCTAATTGTGTGGACTAGCAGCTAGTCTGACTTCTTCTACCTTCAGACCATCGTAAAATCAAATTTTTGTTTATACAATCTCTAGTTGACCCTAGTCTCAGTTTTTCTTCAAGGGATTTAGTTTACTATTTGTATATCCAGATATTTTCTTTATTAAGCCACAATTACAAAGTAGACCAGACTTGCTTGCAGTTACTATTGATTAGTCCAGTTTGCTGCAGCTGCCTTTAGACTTGCATTGATTATGATTATTCGTGCCCTGCTGGATTAGTAATCTTGAAATTCTTCTGTTTTGAAGCTGTGAGCTGGAGCCAGAGTTGGAGCCGGTAGAATTAGATTGGACTAAGAGTGATCTAATTTATCTAACAAATAGAAATACTCACAGATGTTATGACTAAGATATTGTTTTATGTTTGTTTGACTAAAGTTAGGTGTTGAATAGATTGTACTATAGCCTACTTGAAAATCTTTTTGCAGAAGATATTACTCGAGGAAAATCAAATTTCTATAAAGAAGGATGGAGATTGTCCTTAAACTGATTAATTATGGTCTTTTATTGAACTGGCAAACGAGGAGAGAACATGATGTCTTTGGGGTGTTGGCCAAGCAACAAGGATCTGGGGATACAATAGTGTGAACAGTGGCTGACTGGAGGAGAAAGAAAAATAACTATTGTCTGCTGGTGATTGGAGGAAGAAAAATAAATTTGATTCTCAGAAAAATTAAGCGAGTTATCAAAGTTTTATTATGATTAAATTATGGTTCCCCTAACAGCAGGCTCCACTTACCTATGGCCCAACCAGCTATGTTTCATTACTGCTGATTGGTTGGGTTTCATTACTGCTGATTGGTTGAAATCGAGTTAATTGAATGATTGATGAGTGCATTTTTTTGGTTCCTACACTTTTGAGAATTTTCTATAACTTCAATGCTCTGTAATTTCCAATGCATCCACTGGATGCAGTTATATATGAACATGTGTTTGCTCTTGAAAGAATTTGCAGGATGATGTTGCTGATAGCGCTATCCAAGAAAATTGTGGTGCAGATA
>JBCEWC010001003.1:0-45970 GCA_038996855.1 Solanum aculeatissimum
TTCTCCCGGACGACGCTTGATTCTATTGTGAAGACTTGTAGTGGTGAGCCCTATTGTTCAAGGGCAATAGCCACCATTTATCTACCTTTATGTTTATGTATTCACTTTCTTAACTTGAGGGTGAGCCTCAAAGCTTGTTGAGGCCCCGCTCTTCTATGTAGAGGCATGTTTGGACAAATCTTACTCTTATACATTTGACGTGTATGTTGGATATTTGGCTATATAATTATGAGGCTATTTCTGTTTGGTTTATGATTTTGTCTCATGTTATGGTAATGACTTATGTTTCCACGTTATTATAATGACTTGTAAGATTAAGCATGATGTGTGACTATGTGCTACGTGCAAGCATGTCTATGCCTTTCCCGTATTATCCCCATAGCTTGAGTCCCAAGTCCCTAAACCCCTAGAGCCTATGTGCTACATGTTTAAGCTTCCGTGTTTCCGAAGCGATGATGAGTGTAATGATGCTATGATGGCTTGATCGAGGGTCTTTGGGTCTTTCTTCGCCATGTCACATCTAGGCCCCCTATTCAGGTCGTGACAAAAACTAGGGTTTTAAAACCACAAAACCAGGTCTTACGAGCTATAAAAGAGGGCTAAACACATTTACCCCTTATTTTACTCATATATTTCAAAATACCCTAACCCTTTGTTCTCCCCCAAAATTCTGACCACCGTCTCGACCACCACCATTTTTCTCCATCTAAATTCTTTCCAGTCTCTAGCTGCACTCCAGCATACCTAAGGCTCTATTTTCTCGGTCTTCTCTTGCAAATCCTCAATTCTTTTTATCAAAATTATGATATGTGCATGTCTTTAATTTTCATATTTACCGGGAAATTATGTTAATGGTTTGGGGACACTGTGAGAGTGATATCCTGAAGTTCATGCACTAATATCGGGTGTTAACTTTATATGAGGAGTGTCATATGTTTGTAAACACATGATTGTTTGGTTTGAATTTGAATCATGCATATACTTGTGAGATCCATGTTAAATTAACCTAAATTGTCTACCAAGTTTTAATTTCTTATCTTAGTAAACAAATCGATAAGATAGTGCATGAATCATACACCCGAATGATAAAATTAATTTAATTGACCATAATTAAGCTATGCTATTGTTTGAAATCATGCAATCATTTGTCATGATAATATATTGACCTACTCAGTTGAAATCCACATGTGATTTATCTTATTAAAAGATTGCATGCTAAGTTAAGTTAAATGGTGGTTGACTGATATTTTCATGTGAATTGATGGTTGGTGGGGTAGAATAATGATTTGTATATGTTGGGTGATGAATAACTTAGTGAAAATATGTATATGGAATGATTTTGGGTGCATTGAATCTATGTTAGGCTTGGTTTGAGATGTCGTTGCTTCGATGCTATTACATTAGTGTACCTTGTTGACTGACTATAATTTTTGATGAAATATTGAATAGTGGAATCATTTGGCCACTTTAGAAAACCCATGTGGCTATTTTTCAACAATGCAAGGGTCTTCTACGACTCGTGGATTAGTCTGCAGATCGTAGTTGCCCCTCGTAGGTTGAGATCAGCAGCTTGGGGTTTTTAGGAATGTCATCAGATGAAACTATTTATGAGTTGTATTTTAGACTACAACTCATAACTTGGTTTTGTAGGTTTCATGCCTACACTATTGGAATCCTGGAATAGTACTTATGACTCACCCTACGACCCGTAGTTTATTCTACAAGTCATAATTGGTCTCGTAGGTGCACTTCCAGTAACTTGAACACTATGTCTTGTTACCTACGTAGGTGTTCTACGACCCATAGTCTATCCTACGGCCCGTAGGCGAGCCTTCATTGGCCCATTCTGTGACTTAATTTTGTAACTTGTTGTTTTTCTTTCTTGGGTTCATTGGACTTATGGGTTTGTGTAATGATGTGATTTTAGTTAATATGGATCCCAGACCCAAGCATGATAAGATACAGGCCCTGCAGACCTGACTACGTGAGGAGACCTTAGATATTAAGGCTGCTCTTCAGGCTAGTAGATTAGTAGAGGAGCTCGACGTCTGTCCAGATGAGGGTGTCGAGCAAAACTAGACAAACAATGCGTCCCACACCCTGGCCGTAGTTTCTCGGCCTCCCTAGTCGGATGACGGAGATGATAGCTAGAGCATCTCTATACAAATGACTTCCTCCAAGGAGGGGTTTGTGTCCAGATCAGGAGAGAGAGATGGCTCGAGCTTAGAAGAGGAGTCAGGTTCTGAGGATGCGGAGTCCACCCCAGCACCACCAATACCACTTTTGCCTCCATATGGTTTGACGAGTACAACTAGCAGGGTCAACGGGATTTCACTGTATTTGAGGAGCCCAGATCATCACTACTAGACTAGACAGTGCTCCTACACTTCAAGATACTATGGCTTGGTACCAATTAGATTGGTTAGCAACCCCATTAGGGAAGTATTCCCTGGCGATGGTTCGTGAGTTCTACGCCTCTTATACTGCTACCATCGCATAATCGACCCTGAAAGAGAAGAGGTTCCTCACACAACCCCGGATCACACAGACAATGGTAAGAGGAGTTTCAATCTATATATCTGAGACCACTATTCATTAATTTTTATTCGATCTTGAGTACTAAGCCCTTGTTTCTATAGCTGAGTATGATTATCAATTAGGGAAGACTAGGGACCAGAGGTTGATGAGAGATGCGACACGTAAGGTTGTTTTGATGAGATGGATCACAAACTATATTATTGAGTAGGGCCAGGACCTTAACTGGGTTTTTATTTCAGTAGTTATTATGAAGGCATCACTCAGCTTTACCAGTAAGTTTTTGTGGGCTATAGTGCATTCACAGAACTGACCTTCTCAAGTGGATGACACATTAACTACAGACCGTGCTATTTTGGTGGCCAACATTATAGCTGACTATGATATTGATTAGGCCCGATTGATAGATGAGGAGATACATGAGCGAGCCCCGAAGAGGTCCACCTCTATTCCCTTCCTGTGTCTTATCTACTGCCTATGTATAGCGACAGGAGTAGATATTCTACATCAGGTGGACATCATGATCGAGATTCAAAGGACCCTAGATGCTAGCTTGATTAACACTGATGAGAATTCGGAAGCCTTGCGGCAAGCACCATACCCATCGGTGTGCTTACTAAATATTTTCATCGAGGTAGCACCGACTGACCCTTCTTCATATTCGAGTACTGCTAACCCAGAGATCAAGGGTCCCCTACAGACAAAGTTTGATATAGAGATGGGGCCCACTCTACCTCCTACTACTTTGGCACCAGAGGTTTTGCTCATACAATATCCCCCCACAGGTATGGTATACGAGTCTGCAATATCTATCTAGACTCTGGCATAATGATTAGTTCGAACTGAGTCCCAGTTGACTCAGTTGTTATAACATATCAAACCTTGGGTTCATAAGGCCATTTCAGAGGCTAAGGAGTGTATGCAGGCGTACTATGTGGAAACTATTAAGGAGAGACTTTCACCGATACACGATCACATTGATGATTTTGAGAGGTGAGTGGAGCAGAGTCGCAGTTCATCTCGGCCTACTAATTTGACAACCATTCAGGAGGAGATCTAGCAGCAGCTCCGTATCGAGATGAGAGCAGCAACAACACTGCTGGTACTTCCTACGCCCTACACTACTACTAAGGCATTTGTTAATTTGTTTGCTGGTGAGGAGCTACCACTCCGTGCCTCTAGAAAGAGGCCCTGTCTTGAATCTGATGATCCTGATATTATGAGACGAGAGGCAGAAAGAGTAGGGAGGGAGAAGGTATTGACTACCATGCGAGCTTCGATTGCAGATGAGATGGAGAGGTAGGTACTAGTACATGAGATGGTGAGGGGTGTTGGACCCCTCAAATAGGCTCCCAAGATTGAGGAGTCTACCTGACAGATTGAGGGTAGTGATGGACAGTCACACACTAACGCTTAGGCATCCAGGTATGCTCTTTTTGACCCTTGTGCTTTACTTTGGCTTATTTTGTTGCATTCAGGATAACACAACTACTTTTCATTGGGGTGTGGGTAGTTATAGGCTTCAATGAAGTCTGCGTAACCAAGGATTGTAACTCTCCTAATTTTTTAGTCCTCGGGGTTTTCTTGCATGTGTTCTTTCCCTAAGGATATTTACTTTCTGTTGAACCATAATGGTTACGATGTAACAGTGGTATTAGTAACATATTGTACTGATATCTATGATATATGTTAATTTTTTGAAAGTGATACCCCTCATTTTTTTGTGATGTGTTGTTAGGTAGTTTGATGACAACCATGTACAAATAAGTGTTTAATAGTGTTTGTTCTGACAAATTAGGCTTAAATGTGACAAATTGCATGATCTCAGAGTCTACATTGACAGTGTATTCAGTGCCATGTGTCTGTAAGTGTTATTGCATGATTCTGATACTATGTTTCAATGTAGAACTTGCCTTCTAATTTGACTGAGATTGTAGGTTAGTTGGTTAGGAATGGATCTTAGGCCATTATTCATATTAGTCCACTTAGCATAAAATTGACCAACCAAAATGCATTGTGTATCCCTTTTTCCTAATGTTTGAGCCTTACATGTACCCTTTCTTTGTAAATACCTAAGTAACCAAACCTTTTTATCTGTGAAATCTTTAATGTATTTCACAATGTTTGAATATCTTTGTGAGAGTGAGAGTTTTGGTCAGTCCCAAGTATTAAATCCGCATGTATTACTCTGAGAGGCATGTGGAACTTCGTTTTGGTGAGGGCACTTGAATTATGCTGTTGATTTTGGATTACCTCAGTGAGTGTTGATTTTGAGCATTGCCTTGACTGTCATAGTTGCACTATTATACTGATTCACATGAGTTTGTCTGATAACTGCATGATATATGCACTAATGAGTTTGGTTGGGTATCTGAGACTTATTAAAATGATGTGTGCCATTAGATTGAAATTTGTGTGTTGCTATATTGCTTATGTAGATTGAGTCCATCACTTGAGGACAAACAATAATTTTTAGTTGAGGGTGTTGATGTGCTGCCAAAATACAAAACTTTTGATACTTAAAACTTATGATTTTGTGTGTTCTCAAAGAGAAGTTAGTAGGTTTGATATGTTTTTATGTCAAATTTGTAGGATTTTAAGATTTAGGATGATTTTGGGCAAAGTTTGATGATTTGAAAGTTTTTGGTGATTTACGAAGAAGTCTATGGGTCGTGGTATACTCCACGAGCCATAGTTTCATCTACAATGACCATACTTAGATAAATCCAAGACTAGGGTTGTTGGAGCCATGAAGAACTAACGAAGTAAAATTCAGATAATCTGTAATCCTTGGAAAGTGTGCATGTATGAATTAATTATGCCCTTATATATGAATGCTTTTTAATGGTGGCCAACATTAGAACTTGCCCAAATTCTTATCTACTAGATCAAGGCGGTAATGAATAGAAAAAAGAGGTAGTTAACAGAATTCGATGTGATCCATCTCATCTAATAAATTTGAACTAATCACGGGATGTGTCACGACCTAAAAGTAGGTCCTAGGAGCAACATGACGAATGGAAACTCGAGAGTCCCCAAACAAGGCTCATATCATACATTCACACATCATCAATTTGGAAGAACATAGATATACATTAAACACATAGTTCTATAGGGCGGGTAAGAATGACTCACACTATGGGGATATTATAAGGATAGGGATTAACATGGATTCACATAGCACATAGAACATAAAATTAAGGGAAGGGTAAGGAGGACTTAAGTTATGGGGATACCATAGGACTTAGGACTTTCCATAATATCTCATAGCACATAATCATATCATTCATATATAGTACTTAGTCATACTATTTTAAAGATACACATAGTATATCCGTACGAAAGACTACTGGATGTCCAACAATGCCTCTAGTCTAGAATAGGTCGGGGGCCAAGATAAATCCCGGGCTCACCCTCAAAGTAAAGAAATAAATATCATAATCATTGTAGGTAGATAGAAGTTGGCTTGTCCTTAGATGATAGGACTCACCACACACAACTCTTTGTTGAACAAGCTAGCCATCAATAGGTGGAAGGTGATATTCTCCCATCTCTACATGATTAGATCATGCAGGAAAAAGAGTATGTGTTAGTACATTTAAATGTACTAAGTATGCGGGTATGAAAATGCTATGAACATATAATCCTGTAAATCAATGTTAGATGACAAGGGCACACATATATTGAATAAATCATATAACAATGAATAATATATCAGTATGTCATAAAATCCATGATGCATAAATGTTATATTGTTTAACATGTTGAGGATGAGACTGTAACCGACATCACAATCTATGCGAGCTAATACATGAACTCCCGATATCAAGCCCCCACATCAGAATGAGGGTGGACTCCTTGCCAAGGGTAGCCCATATCACACCTTGCGACCCGGTCTTTTTGGTGTGATGGCCACCTTCCTTATGACCTGGTATTTTCGGAAGAATTTCCATATCATATCATATTATCCCATAAAGGGGCACTATGCTAGCACATAGTTCAAGATAAAGGGAGAGAACCCTTGGGGATAGCCCTAAGACCCTCAATCTCATTCAGTGTTAGGTCAACATCCCACGAAAATACATATACTTATACATGCTTTTCAAAGGAGACATAAGACTTTTGAAAATCATATCAATGCACACTTAGGCTTAAAAGCCAAACGTATTTCAATTCATGTCACACTTGGGCTAAAAATCCAAATCAAATTTTCATGTCAATATCCATGTATAGGAGTAGCTCATCAAAACTTATACACATTGGTGTAAACACCCAGAGTTGCTCATAGAGCCAAATCCTAGACATATTTGTAATCACAAGCTTGTCATATCCATATTTGTTCAAAATCATAGCCATAATCAAGGTTGGGCTTAACCCACATCAAATACTTCATAGAAACCAATGCTCATGCATGCAAATACCATGAATGATGATGAGAATGGAATGAGAAATTAGAATTCATAAGTTAAAACTCATAATAGGAAGAATCTGTATGAAATTCATAATTAAATAAATAATTAAATCTCAACATTATCCATGCATAGATTTAAAGCTTAAAGGGACATGCATAATTGGACATTCAAAATCATAATGCAATTTATCATAATTGAACTTAAATTACTTTAGAATAATCAAATAAGTACAACACATACTTCAATTTAATTTAATCAACACTAATTTAGAAGACCCAAAGTCAAAGTGAGCTTAAATTTCATAAGACTTGAGAAGTGTAGAAATTGGGGAGTTCATGGTTGAAAGGGGACCATGAATCAACCCTACATACCTTAGATAACCAAGAAGAATCAAGACGAATTGATGAAGAAGAGAGTCTTTCCTTAATCCCCAAGTTATGCTTTCACTAGTCCACTTGAGAGGAGTTCTTAAGAGAGAGATTGAATAAATTCTAAGTGTATGAATTGAGTTTGAAAGAGAATTGAAGAGTATAAGTCTTTTGAGAGGTTTAGGATAGGTTAGAAAGTCACAAACGACCCTTAGGAATAGCCAAAATTACAAGAACGCCATTAATGAAACGAAAGTGAAAATGTTTCCAAGGGTCCCATGAAGAGGTCTAACAGACAGTATAGAGGCACACAGACCGTGTGTACTGGTCCATAAGGTAACACTTGGGAAAAATCTCACTGACGAAGTTACAAGACGGTGAATCCATACTTAAAAATTTTTCACTCCAATTTCCATACGGGCCATCACACGATCCGTGTGGTGTTACACGACCTGTGCAGTGGTCCATGTCACTGCCCTTGGCCAAAATCCCAGCATGGCTGGCTCCCACTGAAGAGTACAAGACCTGTTTCAAACCACACAGGAAGTGAGGGCTTCTGTCAAAGTGACATGAGTTTTGGAACATTAACATTATAGTTAGAACCATTCCTTAGAACGAGACCTTCACAAAACACTTCACCACGACTCATGGGAGGTTAGACGAGACCCCCACATGGACCGTTTAGAGGCTCACGACTCGTTTGGGGTTTCTTGGTGCCCCACCTTAGCTAATATTCCAAGTACAATCCCTGCACAGGCGGCTTTATGAAAATGGGCATAACTTCTCCATTTGAACACAAAATTAAGTGAAACTAGATGCGTTGGAAAGCTAACTCAAAGATATTCAATTTGATAGTGTTTAGACCACCCAATTCTTCTTGTGCTGTGATATATAACCATGTAAAGTTGACCCTTCCAACGGTTCTTAAGAAAATCCTAACCAATGCAATCCACTTGAACATAGATACATAAAGGAGACTCGTGGTGATCATTAACCACTCAAAATGAGTATAAAACCAGTGTATAACGCATCAACAAGGTTTTCCAAAGTTTGGGTCCTTACATCATATCCTCCTTGGGAACATTCATCCTCGAATGGGCAAGAAACATACAACATGAAGACACATTACAAAACTCATTATTTCAAAATGACAACATCATCAAAACTCATGTAAAACATCTTTTAAATCATTTTTGTGCACATGTATGCATATCATGTCATGAAACTCAAGCGTTAAAGAATTAGGACCACATAGAATATAAAGAACGTAGTACCTTAGGCTTTAGTGGATTGGAATATATAGGGATATTTCCTCATCATGCCTGACTCCGCTTCCCATGTAATACTCTCCACATATTGATTTCTCTAAAGCATTTTAACTGAAGCCACATCCTTGTTGCGAAACCATTTCACTTATCTATCCAAAATTTCAATCATTACTTCCTCATAAGTCAAGTTCTCCTTAAACTCAACACCTTTCAAAGATACAATTGAACTAGGATCCTCAACCAACTTCCTCAATACAAATACATAGAACACCGGGTGGATAGAACTCATGTCTAAAGGCAAATCCAATCTATAAGCCACATTACCAATCCACTCAATAATCTCATATGGGCCAACATACCAAGGACTTAACTTGCCCTTCTTACCAAAACACATTATACCCTTCATGGGTGAAACCTTCACATATATCCAATCACCAACACAAAACTCAAGGTCCTTCTTCCTAACATTCAAATAAGACTTTTGGTGACTTTTGGGCTATTTTCAACCTTTCTCTAATCAACTTCACTTTTTCCATGGCTTCAATCACCAAATTTGAATCTATCAAAGCCATCTCACCCAACTCAAACCATCCCATCGGGGATCTACACCTTCTCCCACATAAAGCTTCAAACAATGTCATACCAATGCTAGCATGAAAACTATTATTTTAGGCAAACACGATAAGCGACATATAGTCATCCCAATTTCCCTTGAATTCCAATACACAAGCCCTGAACATGTCCTCCAAAATTTGAATTATCCTTTTAGCTTGTCCATGGTTTGAGGATGAAAAGCGGTACTCAACTTTACCTTAGTGTGAATCCCTCATTGAAATGGTTTCCAAAAGTGAGAAGTAAATTGGGTACCACGATCCAATATGATAGACGTAGGCATACCATGCAATCTAATCAACTCTTGGATATACAACCTTGCATAATCCTCGATATTGAAAGTAATCTTGACCGATAGGAAATGAGCTGACTTAGTCATCCGATCAATAACAACCCAAATAGAATCAAATTGCTTTCGAGTATGGGGCAAACCAACCACAAAATCCATATTCACATTTTCCAACTCCAAGTAGAAATCTTAATATCTTGAGCTAAACCATCGGGCATTCGATGTTCAACTTTCACTTATTTAAAATTTGGGCACTCAAACACAAATTTGGCTATGTCTTTCTTCATACCATGCCACCAATACGCTTTCCTCGAATCCCGATATATTTTGGTGGATCCCAGATATACAGAATAATAAGAATTATGAGCTTCACTCATGATCACCACTCTAAGGTCATCAACATAGGGAACACATAATCGATCTTGATATCAAACCACACAATCCCTCCCTTGGGAGAAAACCTCTATCTCCATTTTGGCAACCAACTTCTTCAACTCAACCAAAGAGGGATCTAAATCTTTCTTTGCCTTGACATCAACAATCACAGAAGACTCAACCCCATTCTAAACATAAATGCCACCATTATTGGAGTAAACCAATCTAACACCCAACCTAGACAAACGATGAACATCTTTGACTAACTCTTTCTTCCCTTCATCAACATGGGCCACACTTCCTATAGACAACCTACTAAGAGCATTGGTCACAACATTTGCCTTGCTGGGATGATATAAAACACTCATATCATAACCTTTAATTACATCCAACCACCTTCTTATCCTCAAGTTAAGATCTCTTTGGGTGAACACATATTGCAAACTATTGTGGTCGGTGAAAACATCAACCTAAACCCCATATAAATAATGTCTTCAAATCGTTAAAGCAAATACCACAATCGCTAAATCAATATCATGGGTCAGGTAATTCCATTTATGCACTTTCAATTGCCTCAATGCATAAGCGATCACCTTATCATGTTGCAAAAGAAAACAACCTAACCCAATTAGAGAAGCATCACAATACACCATAAACCAATCTAAGCCATTCGGTAGAGTCAAATGGGAGTCGATATGAATCGATCCTTCAAAGTCTGAAAACTCTTCTCACACTCATCCGACTATACAAACTTGACCTTCTTTTGAGTAAACTTAGCCAATAGAGATGCAATAGATGAAAACCCTTGAACAAAACATTGATAATAACCAACCAACCCAAGAAAACTCCAAATATTATAAGGATTCAATGGTCTCAGTCAATTCTTCACGACCCCGGTCATCTTTAGGTTAACATTAATACCATTACTAGATACCACATGACCAAGGAAATCTAGTTCACCCAAACAGAAGTCATATTTTTTGAACTTGACAAACAATTGCTTCTCTCTCAAAGTCTGAAAAACCAACCTAAAATGCTCTATGTGCTCCTGCTCAATTGGGAATAAATTAGAATATCATCAATAAAGACAACAATAAAACTATCAAAAAAATACTTGAACTCCTGATTCATAAGATCCATAAACACACCTGGAGTATTAGTCCAAACAAATGACATCACCACTAATTCCAAATTCCCATACCTAGTCTAGAAAGTGGTTTTGGGAATATCACACTCGCGAACCTTTAACTAATGGTAACCAGAGCGGAGGTCAATCTTTGAGAAATGAGTAGCTCCTTGCAACTAGTTAAACAAGCCATCAATCCTTGGCACAAATATTTATTCTAGATGGTCACTTTATTCAATCGCTGGTAATCAATACACATCCGAAGCGACCGATCCTTGTCTTCTCAAATAGCCCAGGAGCACCCCAAAGTGAAATACTTGGCCTGATAAAACCCTTCTCCAAAAGGTCCTTCAACTCTTTCAATTCACCTGGGGACATACGATAAGGAGGAATGGAAATAAGCTAAGTATCTGGAAGGAGATCTATGCCAAAATTTATTTCCCTTTTGGGAGGAATACCAAGCGAATCTTTAGGAAAAACATCTGGAAACTCATTAACCACCAAAAATGACTCAAGAGTAGGTGAATCACATTCCACATCTCTAACCCTCACAATATGATAGATTCACCCCTTAGAAATCATCCTTCGGGCCTTGAGATATGAAGAAAACTGACGCTTAATAATAGAGTCACTACCCTCCTATTCCAGAATAGGCTCATTAGGAAACTGAAACTTAATCATTCGGGTTCTACAATCAATAGAGGCATATGAAGCACACAATCAATCCATCCTAAGAATAATATCAAAATCAAACATCTCAAGCTCTACAAGATCACCAGGAAAGACTTTATGCAAGACTAAAGTAAGATAACCTCGATAGACTCTTCGGGCAATAATAGATTCGCCCACGGGAGTATAAACTGAGTAGGGCTCTCTCAAAATTTTAGGACTCAAACCAAACTTAATAGCCAACAAAGGAGTCACAAAAGATAAATTTGCACCTGGATTAAGCAAAACATAAGCATCTAAATAATAGACTTTTAACATACCAGTCACCACATACAAAGTCTCCTCTACTTCCTGTCGAGCATGCAAGGAATAAAACCTATTATTATTAAGAGCACCACCTTGAGGAACCCTTGGTTAGACTTAGTCTGTCATGACTTGAGCCTAGGGCCTCGGAGTGACATGACCAATGGGAATCCGGGGGTCCCCAAACTAACCTCAAAGCATACATTCACACATCATTGGTTTGGAAATACATAAATAACACATAAAGCACATAATTCTAAGGATCACGGGACTTTGGTCTTAAGCTATGGGGATGCCATAGGGGTAGGGAGTTGCATGGATTCATATGACATATAGCACATAATAACTAAGGGGTGCGTAAGTATGACTCACGCTATGGGGAAAAGATGGGGCTTAGGACTTTCATCATTATCAAAAGCATAGCATAATCATAGTCAAAGCATAATATATAGCCATAGAACCTCAACGAAGCATATATTATGAGCATACAATAGAATCTGATATGTCCAATAATGCCTCTACATAATATAAGATGGGGGCCACGACATATCCCGGGCTCACCCTCAAGTCATAAGATAGGAAAGAAATAGCATAACATAAGGTAGAGGATGGTGGGTCTTGCCCTTGGAATAAAGGGCTTAACACTAGCAATAATCCAAGATCACCAAGCTAACCGTCCAATGCTGGATAGATATCATCTCCAGTCCCTACATGGTTAGATCATGTAGACAAAAGAGTATGTGTTACTACATAAAATGCACTAAGTATAAAGGCATGCAATGCATATGTACATAGTAATATTCACCTTTTAATGCAATATGACAAGGGAACATATATATAGGAGGAAATATACAAGAAAGATCATAATATCAATATGCCGTGAAATCCATGATTTATGAAGGCAAAAGTATCATAGTCATACTGGGGATGTGACCTCAACCGTCACAAGATAGACCAAGTGAGATATGTTCGTTTAAAGTAAGAGATATGTCCCTTTGGATGAGATATGTCCCAACTTAAACCATCCAACTGGTGACCTATACCTTCTTCAATATAAAGCCTATAACAACTCTATCCCGATATTAGCATGATAACTATTATTGTAAGAAAACTTAATAAGCGGTAGATAATCATCCCAATTTTCTTTGAATTCTAACACACAAGCCCTCAACATGTCCTCCAAAGTTTGAATTGTCCTTTCGACTTGTCCGTCAATTTGAGGATGAAAATTGGTACTCAACTTCATCCTAGTACCAAGGCCTCTTTGGAATAACCTTCAAAAATGAGAAGTAAATTGAGCACCATGATCCGATATGATAGGCATAGGCATACCATCCAACCTCACCAATTCTCGAATAAAACAATTAGCATAATCTTCGGCATTGTCTGTAGTCTTAGACTGGTATAAAATGAGATGACTTGGTCATCTTATAAACAATCATCCATACAAGATCAAATTGCTTATGGGTACAGGGTAAACCAACAACAAAATCCATATTTATATCTCCCCACTTCCAAGTAGGAATCTCAATGTCTTGGTTCAAACCACCAGGCCTTTGATGCTCCACCTTCACTTGCTGACAACTAGGGCACTCGAACACAAACTTAGCTATGTCTCTTTTTATACCATACCATCAATATACCTCTCTCAGGTCTCGATACATCTTGCCAGATCTCGAATGTATAGAATAATAAAAGTTGTGAGCTTCACTCATGATCACCTCACTAAGACCATTAATATCGGGAACACACAATCGATCAAGATACCATAGCACACCATCTCCCCTTTGGAAGAAAACTCCAATCTTCTTTTTGGCAACCAACTTCATCAATTCAACCAAATACATGTCTAAGTCTTGCTTTGCTTTGACATCCACAACCACAGAAGATTTGGCTCCATTTTGAACATGAATTCCACCATCAGTAGAGTCAGCCAGTATAACACTCAATCTAGCCAAATGTTGAATGTCTTTTACCAACTCTTTCTTTCCTTCACCAGCATGAGCCACACTTCCCATAGACAGTCTACTAAGAGCATCAGCTACAACATTTTCCTTGCCGAGATAATATTGGACACTCATGTTATAATCTTAGAGGAGTTTCAACCATCTTCTTTATCTCAAATTGAGATCTCTTTGGGTGAATATGTATTGCAGGCTCTTATGATCGGTGAACACATAAATATGAATCTCATATAGGTAATGCCTCCAAATTTTCAAAGCAAACATCACAACTGCCAATTTAAGATTGTGAGTCGGGTAATTTCGTTCATGCACCTTTAATTATTTAGAGGCATAAGCTATCACCTTACCATGTTGCATGAGAACACAACCTAACCCAATCCGAAAAGTATTAAAATACATGACAAACTCATCTAAGCCATCTGATAGAGTCACAACAGGAGCCAATGTCAGTCGATCCTTCAAAGTCTAAAAACTCTCCTCACACTTATCCGACCATACAAACTTGGCCTTGAGTCAACCTAGTCAAAGGAGATACAATGGATGAGAAGTTCTTAACAAACCTTTAGTAGTAGCCTGACAACCTAAGAAAATTTTGAATAACGGAAGTAGTCAATGGTCACGGCCTTAGTCTTCTTTGGATCAACCTTAATACCATCACCCGATACAATATGATCGAGAAAGGTCACTTCACCCAACCAAAACTCACACTTGCTAAATTTGGCAAATAATTGCTTCTTCCTCAAATTCTAAAGAACCAACCACAAATGATCCATGTGCTCTTGTTCACTTTGGGAGTAAATCAGTATATCATCAATGAAGAGAACCCCAAAACTATCTAGGAATGGCTTGAACACTCTATTCATCATATCTATGAACACAACCAGAGCATTAGTTAAGCCAAATAACATCACCAGGAACTTATAATGCCCATACGTAGTTTGAAATTCCATCTTGGGGATGTCACACTCCCTTACTTTCAATTGATGATAGCAGAAAAAAAGGTCAATCTTTGAGAAATAGATGGCACCCTGTAACTAGTCAAATAAATCATTGATTCCGGGCAATAGATATTTGTTCTTAATGGTAACCTTATTTAATTTGCGATAGTAAATACACATCTAGAGCGATCCACCATTTTTTCTTACAAACAATACCGGAGCACCCCCAAGGTGAATTACTCAGCCTAATAAAGGCTTTTTCCAAAAGGTCCTTCAACTGGTCCTTTAACTCTTTCAACTTAGTCGAGGCCACACAGTAAGGAGGAATAAATATTGGTTTGGTATCCAGAAGGAGATCTATGCCAAAGTCCACTTTCCTTTCAAGAGGAACACCAGGAAAATTATCGAAAAAGACATCCGGAAACTCATTAACCACGGGAATCAACTCAAGAGTAGGAGGCTCAGATTCAACATCATAAACTCTAACAATATGATAGATACAACCCTTATAAATCATCCTCCTGGCCTTGAGGCAGGAAATAAACCTACCATTAAAATCAGAATAACCACCCTTTCATACCAAAATAGGATCACCCAGAAACTAGAACTTAACAACTCGAGTTCTACAATCAATAGAGATATATGAAGCATGCAGCCAATCCATCCAAAGAATGATATCAAAATCAAACATCTCAAGCTCTACAAGGTCACACGGGAGGACTTTATGCAAGACAAAAATAGGACAACCCCGATAAACTTTCTGAGCAACGATAAACTCACCCACGGGAGTATAGACTGAATAAGTCCCTCAATAATTCAGGACTCAACCCAAAATTAACAGCCAAAAGAAGATTTACAATTTACAAAAGATAAATTTACACCTGGATCAAGCAAAACATAAACATCAAAATCAAAGACTTCATACCAGTCATCGCATCTGGAGCCTCATCCACCTCTTGTCTGGCATGAAGAGTATATAACCTGTTATTCTTGGGAGCACCACCAACTTGAACTTTCTACTGACCCTGATCCTCTGGAACTATTTGACCCATCTTTTGATTCTTTGGGCAATCAGCAATCTTGTGGTCCATAGTACCACACCCGAAGCAAGCACCCGAAGCTTTCCTACATTCACCTGAGTGGTTTCCTCCACACTTGCCACACCAAGGAACCATTGGCCCACCTTTAACCTATGCCTTAGGATGAGGCACCCTAGCATTGGCAACCCTTGCATTAGATCCTTGGCCCTGATGGAAGCGAATATTTCCACCACTACTTCTAGAGTTGGAGAACCACTATCATAGCAGGCTCTCTTAGAGTCATTCATTTTTCTCTCTTTGAAATTTTCTCCCTCAATCTATTCTGCATAAGTCATGAGCTTGGAAATATCCATATCTCGAATAAGCATGGAGATATGATATTCTTTCACCACCAAATTAGAGATCCTAGAAATACACTTATGCATTCTTGCATGGCAGTCAACCACCAACATAGAAGCATACTTTGAGAGCTTAGTAAACTTGAGGGCTTACTTTATCATACTCATACCACCTTGCTTTAGGTTCACAAACTCAGTCATTTTGGCTTCCCAGACCTCAAAGGGAAAAAATGATCCAGAAAGGCATCCTTAAACTTATCCCAACCAACACCATAACCACGAACCGTTTCCATCAACTATTAGGTATACCACACCTGAGATACATCTTTCAATTGATAAGCAACTCACTCAACTTTCTCTTCTGAGGTTACCCCATAATAGTCAGCACTTTGGTGATCTCATCAATGAAGTCTTGAGCATCCTCATCGGTCTTTGACCCATAGAACTTCAGAGGATTCATCCAGGTGAAATATCTCGCCCTAGCAGTCAGATTAGGGACATGAGGAGGAGGATTAGCCTGTCTAGCCTGATTCATCACAATCTGAGCCAACATGGAAATAATAGTACAAAATTCATCTTGAGCAGTTTGCTCTCCCATAGGCACTTGAGGAGCTTGATTCTCATTAGCTCGGGCTTGTCTAGGGAGAGGGACTCTTCATGGAGGCATCTTCCACAAGAATGACAAGGGCAACATCAAATTGGGAAATCTTACGAAATGGTTCATAGTACGTCATGAGGGGCAATGAAGTGAGAAAATTCCTAAAATATCATCATAGCCTCCCACTCATAGGTATGGTGCACGACACACCCATGAATATGATTCTACTTGATGCGGCATGTTGGACTCCGAGGATTATTTACAAGCATAGTGTTATGATACCATCTTTGTCATGACCCGAGCCTAGGGCCTAGGAGTGACATGATAAATGGGAACCCGAGGGCCCCCAAATTAGCCTCAAAGCATACATTCACACATTTTGGTTTAGATGCGCATAAATCATACATAAAGAATATAATTCTAAGGGTCACGGGACTTTGGTCTCTAGCTATAGGGATGCCATAGGGGTAGAGAGTTGCATGGATTCACATAATACATAAGAACTATAGGACGGGTAAGTATGACTCGTGCTATGGGAATAAGATGAGGTTTAAGCTTTCATCATCATTATAAGCACAACATAATCATAGTCAAAGCATAATATATAGCCATAGCATCTCAAAAAGCATATAATATGAGTGTACAATAGAATCTAATATGTCCAACAATGCCTCTACATAAGATAAGGTGGGGGCCACGACATGTCCCCGGCTCACCCTCAAGTCATAACATAGGAAAGAAATAATATAACATAAGGTAGAGGATGGTAGGTCTTATCCTGGAATAAAGGGCTGACTACTAGCAACAATATAAGATCACCAAGCCAACCATCCAATAGTGGATAGATATCATCTCTGGTCCCTACATAGTTAGATCATGTAGATAAAAGAGTATGCATTAGTACATATAATGCACTAAGTATGTGAGAATGCAATGCATATGTACATAGTAATATTCACCTTTTAATGCGATATGACAAGGGCCCACATATATATAGGAGGCAATATACAAGAAAGATCATAATATCAATATGCTGTGAAATCCATGATGTCTAAAGTCGAAAGTATCATAATCATAGCAAGAATGTGACCTCAACCAACACAAGATAGATCAAGCGAGCTACTACTTGGAATTGGACTACTTTCCAGGTAGATCCCAACCCAAAAAAGGAGAAATACAAATCAATCCCAAGAAGGGACAATCCCATGTTGGCACATGGTTATGGGAAATGAGTAGGAACCCTTGGAGATAGTTTCCTCCTGACATCTTCAAAAGCCAAATCATACTTCAAGTCTTTCCATAATTAGGCTAAAGGCCAAACAAGAGTTCAAGTCTTAAGTTCAAGGAACCATAGAGGCAATTGAATGGTGGCCAAAGTGTCATAGTGATACAAACACCTTTGTCAAGTAGTGTTCATAATGCCACATGCAAGGTTATATTTATTGAAAATGTGAACTTCCTTTATCCCCTATTCTTGATATTGAATTTTTGATGTGTTGGATTTGGACTTCATGGGTCTATTTGTGAGCTCTTTTGGGAATTTATATATCTTAGTGATTGTGGATTATATATCAAAGTGGATTTAGGCGGCTGTACTACCCACAAATGAGGTCAAGGAAGTGATTAATTTTTTGAAGAAGAATATTCTTACCAATTTGGAACACCAATGGCAATCATTAGTGACTAGAGATCTCATTTTTTCAACAGGGTATTTGTGTCATTGCTTAGCAAATATGGAATCAAGCATAGGGTGCCAACACCCTATCATCCCCAAACTAGTGGGAAGGTGGAAGTGTTAAATTAGGAAATTAAAAGCATCCTTGCCAAAATAGTGAATGCAAATTGAACAAATTCATTAAGAAAACTCGACGATGCTTTGTAGGCCTATTGCACAATATTTAAAACCCCAATTGGCATGTCACCGTATAAAATTATCTTTGGAAAAGCATGTCACTTGCTTGTTGAATTGGAGTACAAGGCATTGTGGGATTTGAAGAAATTAAAACATGATTGGAACGATGCGGCTAATGATCATCTGTCTCAATTACACCAAATGGAGGAGTTTAGGTTGGGAGCTTATAAAAATGCTACAATCTACAAGGAAAAGATAAAAAGGTGGCATGACAAGAAGATCTTCAAACATGAATTTCTAGTGGGTGATCTAGAGTTAGTATACAATTCAAAGTTACAATTATTTCCAGGCAAATTAAAGTTTAGGTGGTCTAGTCCTTTTAGAGTTTTGAATGTGATGGGAAATAGGGGCACTGAAGTGGAAAATGATAAGTGGGGTTGCTTTAAGGTGAATGGGCAACGTTTGAAGAAATATTCTGGGGTATCACCGGACGTGAAATTGGTTGAAGTGGTGTACTTAAATGCGGCTGAGAAAAATTAGCCACGCCATGCCACAATATTAAATAAGGTGCTTCTTAGGAGGCAGCCCAAGGTTTTAGAGATTTTCAATAACGTGTGTTATGTGTGAAGGTACACAAAACTAAATTTTTATAAAGTGAGTAATCAATGATGCGAGGTCAGTATTTGACTGTTCATCAAATTGACTTAGCGACCCCGATCTTCATTGCCTTTTAGGTCAAATCTTTTCCCTGGGGTTTTTTTTAATTTCAACGGTTAAAGTTGGCATTCGGTGCATCATCGATGTTGTTCAGTGATGCACAATAAGACTGCCTTTTGGTGCATAAAGTTGGGCCCTAAATTTTCTAAGCTTAGGTGGTCTAGTATATATTCGGCACAGAGTCAAATGTGTTTGGCAATGTAATCCAGATCACCGAACTTCACCACTTGACTGACCTTCTTCCATTTTAAGTAATTCTCTTTTCACTTTCACCATTGCACACGTTGCAACATTTAACTCTAATAGCTTCAATTTAGCATTATTTTCATCGGGGATTAGATCATTACTTCATAATTTGAGCCTCAAAGTTATCCTTAGGGTCTCTTAGGCTCCATTTTGCTATGTTTTTCGGCCCCACACTTAGTTTTATATAGTTTTGAGCTTGATATTGGTTGAAATTGATTGTTTACTCTTGTGGGTCATTGTATTAAGTGGAAATTACTTGTAAATGGTTGTTTTATTAGTGAAAAGTGTTAGGTTGGAAACCCTGGGTCCCTTGTGTGGACTATGCCTATTGATAGTAATTATTTTGATGCAATGATGAAAATGATCATATCTACTTAGTGGTCTAGGCATGTAATTTATGTTTTTTATGCCTAATTATTTTAATGGTTTGCAATGCGAGTAAATTTCATTGAATCATAGTCATCATAAGAAATTAATTGTATGCATGGAGTTGGTCGAGTTTGAATTTGAGATTGTTGTGTGTTTTGTGGATTTTTTTCGATTTTTATCATATTAGGTGAATTTTGAGTAGCTCATATTTGACCAAGCAACTTGAAATTGTTTGATGATAAAGTGGGTGACGTCTTTCTTAAGGTGAAGTCATCATTTGGTTGAATTTGTGCTAAATATGTGATTTAGGGAGTCATAGGATGTGATATTATGGTTGGATGTTTAAATGTATGGCATGCATTGTGAAATTTCCCCTGTACTATTGATTTCATATTTGAAATTTATATTTTTTGGGAATTGGGTTGCAATCAATTGATTCGGCAATCCACTGAATGGACACATGCATTGCACTTTTTGTCAGCCTTGAACCCCTTAGACATTGTCAAATTTGATAATAGTCAATTTGACTGCCGAATTGATTCGACAGTATGCAAACTAGTGACACCCATCATCGAAATTAACAATCTCCTAATGCCTAAGTTTCTATACATTCGATGATGGTCGATTTGATTGTTGAACATGTTTAGCAATCCACCAAACATGTTTGGTGAGCTAATTGACCCTAGCATATCTGTGTTTTTCTGAGGGTTCTTTTTGTATCAATTTTCACATCCTTGATTCTTACATATGTTTTTGCTATGTTTTGTAAATTTGTTATGCCAAAAGTACTCAATTTCTCGTGGAGGATCTAGAGTCGCTCGTGCGGCATTTATAACCATGGAGGTGAAGAACAAAGGCCCTCTAGAGAAGGATGAGGAAAGAGTAAAAGAAAGGTGGTTGATCAAGGTGACCCTGGGAGTGAAGAAGAAGGGTTTTTGGATGTTGACTGAACCTACTCCAAAGAAGAGGAAACGGAGTTAAGGATACAGTACATGAGCCTACTCTAGTGTAATAAACCTCAAAACATCACCACATTGAAGAAAGGTCAAAGGCGGCCCATGATCCACTCCTCCAAACTTCTTGAGATATTTGAAAAACTATTGTACCACACTACCTAAACCATTTGAAAGCTAATGGTTTGAGGACTATTTTGGACAAGTGGAGAATTTTTATGGATGGGGTAGTCGAATGGTAGCTCGAGGTATGGGAAACCATAAAATTTCATGGATTCTAATGTTTCACTACACCTCAGGATCCTTATGTCCCCAGTTGGGTATTTGAGTTCTATAAAGCATATGCCAGGCTTGTACCCAAGATCAAGGGTTGGGTGAAAAGTGTTCCTAAACTAGTGGATATGGTGGAGTCTTAGGGTTTACCTATACCATGTAGAGAAACAAAAATCAATGATTTATTGTGTTATACATTTCAGACTCATCATGATTTGGCAGACATGATCGAAAAGAACACTGTGGATGATCTCAAAGGTTGGTTGGCTCCATTGATAAGCATTGTAGCCCCATCATGGCTAGAGGAGGAAGTGCTTATTGAGAAGGATTTAAATTTCTCTACCTGATATTGATTTGTCTTTATTAGTAACAACCTTATGCCATTGCAAAATGAGTCAATTCTTCATCATCACAAAGCGACTTTGGTTGGGTGCATTATAGATCATCAGAAATTAAATCTTGGTTTATTATAGCCTCGAAGATTCTTACAAGGGATAAATAGCAGCAGATTTATCTACCATTCCCTAGTCTCATTACAACCCTATACAAGAGAGTTGGAGTACTATTTATCTAGAAGATTGATGTTAAGATCACTTCATCGATTTACACTAATATTAGAGGCATTGAGGTGGAGTTTTAGAGGGATGAGGAGGACAAAATAAGGAAGAATTCAATTGACACTACATCGGCTATTGATGTTGCAATGTTAGAGACTGGTACATCTGAGCCGATTCATGAGCTAGGTATGCCCTGTTCCCCTATTGCAACCTAATTTTGTCCTACTCTGGCCTCTTTTGAACCTACCCAGCCTTAGCCTTAGGCTTCCACGTCTCAACCCCCGATCACTCAGACCACTATCTATTATTTGGCCCAGTTAGCCAAATCTACTGTCACTTTGGAGGCATGGGTCGAGTCCTTCAATCTAGCATTGATTGAGAGGACCATTGTGGATATATTGGCCCCTATATTATATGAGGAGAAGAAGCAAAGAGAGCTCCTTGAGGAGAAACATTTTAGGGTGGATAGGTTGATGGTGAGCGTAGAGGGCCATGGGGCTAGGTTGGATATGTGGACTACTCAAGTGGAGGCATTGGAGGCATTGGAAGCAAAAAGTGGTAGTAGTATTGATTTGATGGTCGTGAAGGTGGATATTGCTACATTGAGGGCAGAGGTGGCAGAGGTTAAATCCATCGATATCACTTCCTTATGGGGTTTGGAGGATATCCCTCCTGAGGCTACTACAGGTGTTACTTTTTGGATGGGGATTGAGAGTGGGCATATTGTCTCTTACCTGGAGACTAACAAGGAGGAACTGGGGGTTGATGTTCTTTCGGAAGATCATGGTGAGTTGATAAAGACAGCGGAGGCCATTGTTGCTATCATTACTTAGGTGTCACTCTGAGATACGTCTATGATAGGGACGAGTGGATCCTCTAGTATAGTAGAGCTAGAGCTTGCACAACCATAAATAATTACACTAAAGTCCACTACTCCAACACCTAATTTGGAGATATCACCTTAGTATTTGAGCACTGATGTCCTTGCTACCACTTCTTCAGCTTCTCAACCACCAATACCACAGATGGATTGACAAGGGGGACTTTAAAACTTATTCCTTACTTTTGTTCTTTTTAGTTTTATTGTTGTTACACATTGAGGATAATGTTATTATTTTGAGGAGGGGGAGAATATGTTGGAGTCTTGATTATGATATTTATATTGTTTATGTTTAGATGTTGAAATAATAGGATGATGTTTTTCTTTTTAGTTGGTAATGTGAAGTTGAGACAATCTTTTATTTTGGGTTGTAATATTCTTTTGGTTTGTAATAGCTAGTAATTTTTTCTTTTAAATTGTGGTTGATGTCTCTTTAGGTTATATGTGTGTGCCAAACTTTTCAATCCCTTATGGTTTGTCAAATACCTAAGCATATATGATAAGTCATTTTGCAAAATGATCATCATGTCTCAAATCCCTTAGCAATCCAAGTATTGATCGCCAATATCATTGATTTGGATAGTGTCATAGATGAGGAGCATGTATTGACTCATCAATTAGTTTATCTCAAGTGAAAACAATCCATGCATGAATTGAAAGCATCTTGAGTTGACTAAGTGAGTATTGAGCATGATTGATAATTGTAAATACATGATGTGTAGTTGATGTTTGTATTCAGAAGTCATTGTGTCATAAAAGGTGAGCCATCCATTGAAAGAAATACTTCTTAATGACTAGAACTTGTCTTTTTTGTCTTAAATTGTGGCTTTGTTAAGTCCAGATTAGGAAGATGACCTTAGGCATTATTTGGTTTTATTTTAAGTCCATTTTTTCCAAATAGCGTCCCTTTATATCAATTATATCCTTAGTGGTCCCCGTTGAGCTTAAATCCTTTTTGTTGGCAACCATGTTACAAGCCTTGACCTTTGATTGAAAAGATTACCCTTTTGTTAAACATTGTTCCCTCCTTGAACTTAAAAGTGTGAAAGTAGTGGCCAAAGGCCAAAGCTGGGTGGTGCGAAAAGAAAAGAGTGTCTTCCATTTGAAAGCTTGAGGAAAGAAGAAAACAATGGAGGGTTAATTTGTGATTAAAAAAGAGAAAGTAATTGAAAATAAAGAAAAGAGAGAGAGAGAATTTGATCCAAAATGAGACCCTCCAAAAATATAAAAATGGTTGCAAGTTGGGAACCTAATTTTGAAGTAAAGAACAAAATAATGTCGTTGGAAAAAATAAAATGAATGAAGGACAAGGAACCATGAGAATTGTATGTAGAGTCCAAGGAGGGATTAGTCACTTGTACCAAAATGATATCCTACCCGTCCTCAAGCCTACATTACAAGACTAACAAAGTCCTTTGAGATTCTTATCCGGATGAGATTGAGTCAATGTTGATTGAGAGTAAGAGCAAATCTATAGGTGAAAACTTGCATGTCATTTTTCCTTTGAGAGTACGAGTGTTGTTTGATCCTTGAAGGTATTTAGCTAAATTTTATAATTTCATATGTGTGAAGATCTTCTGTGAGGGCAAGTGACAATATCTCTTGAGCATTAATTAGCAACAACATTGGCAATTGTGAGCATAACTTTGACTTGAGAATTCCTTAGTCATCTTTCAAATCTTCAAAATTTGGCGAGTAGTTTGTGGAAGCTTTGAGGATCGACAAAAAAGGGATGCATGTAAGTGTTGCTCTTTTATGGACCTATTTGCAAGCATCATGCTTTGGTCAATTGATGTTTACCTTGCTTGAGGATAAGCAAATGCTTAAGTTAGGGATATTGATGAGTTTGTAAGTTGGACTCATATTGAGTTTAAATTGCCAAAGATATTGACCTCAATATGTTATTTTATCTCAAATATTGATCCAAATTTATGTTTGATGCTAGGAATGGTGAACAAGATGCATGAAGGGATAAATCATAGCAAATCAAGTCAAAAGGAGCAAAAATGACCAAAAGACTATCAAAATTGACCATCGCCAACATGTTTGGTGGTACATCAAATAGGCATGGTGACCACCTAATTTTATAGATCCAAATCTCTTGTGTGATGTTCAAAATGGAAAAAAAGTGAAATTTGATAGATCATAAAAGTGGTTTGGCGGTCTATAGTGACGTTTCTGAAGTTTAAAGAACCTGGCAAGAATGGAATTGAAATTTGATGATTAATTCGGTGATGCTTATTACAACTCGGCGGATCGTCGAAATGACTTGGCGATCTAAAGTATGATCACCAAAAGGTATAGATTCTAAGAAGCCTAGAAGTGGTTTAAAAAGGCAATGATGTGACCATTCGGTGGATTGTCGAATATGTTTGGCGAATCGTCGAATATGTTTGGCGATCCCAATTTAGACTGCCAAAATGGTGCACCATGGTAAACTAAAAGGTATTTTTGTGTAAGGTATAAAAATCCAAGGGAAAGATTTTTAAGACTACCCATTAACACAATTACACATTTTGAGTGCAGAATTTCAAAGCACAATCAGAGAATACTTGGCTTGGAGAACAAGAGTCTAGTACTTGGCTTTGGGAGGAAGAATTGAGAGAAGGAAAGAGGATCTTACACCAAATTTTTTCTAGATTTTGAATTTCATAGTTATGGACAATACTTTTGGTAACTCTGTTTTTATTTTGAGCATGATTGGCTAAAACCCCTATGTTGGGATATGCTATGTAGTTGGATATTAATTTCATGTTAAGGGTCTTTGATGTAATTGAGTATTATGTATTAATTTAATATGAGTTTTACATTTTCCTTTAGTTACAATTGTCAATCTATGATTTCAAACTTAGATTCATATATAGATATTTGAATATTGCATGAAAATGAGTATTTAAAGTGGAAGAATTGTGTAATAGTCATGGGTATCTCATATTGGAGTTGAATGTCGTAATAGGATTTAGTCGACTAAGGTTTTGGATTGTTTAGATATTAATTTACATAAGTTCCTTTGACTTCGATATGAATTGTGTGTGAAATCGATTCACATAGATACAACACAATTAACTTAATTGTATGCTATTTGTTATGTTTATGCGCTTTTGAACCGATGATGCGTGTGATGATGCTAAGATGACTTGGTTGAGGACCCTCAGGTTCTCCTTTTCCATGTCACATCTAGGCCTTACTCTCGGGTCGTGGCAACATGAGGGTATAACACGTATCATACTTGACCCCTTCATGTAGACGTTGTCCATTCTCAAGAGGGTAGAATATAACATAAGGAGCCAACATTTTTCTTTTAAATCATAGGAACTTTTCATGAGTTCAAAACATGCTTAGGAGTCCACATAATCATCATCGCATATTTTTCTTGCAAATCATGCAATAATCTTCATCATGTAAATTTAGTCAAACATGATGGGTGAATGCATAAATACCCATAATCATGTAATTTAATAATATACTCATGAAGAATGTAAATCCATTTCACTTGAAGAATCAAACTAATCAACCCTCCAATGCAATAAAAAGGAATCCAAATTTAATATCATGAAATTCATCTTAAAACTCATTATCTTCAAGGTTCATAACATGCATGGGTTTAAAATTCATAATCTAAAACATGGGACAAGCCTTCAATAGATATTCATGCATAAATAGTCAACTCTTGAAGAACCCAAGCTAGTTTTGTATACATAATGCATAATAATAACATCATATGCAAGAATTTATAATATACTTTTATGTAGTTGAAGAGGAAGATGGTTGGACTTGTGGGAAGGAAGGTCCCCATAATCAAACCCACATACCTTACTTGATAGGAGGTGGAAAAACCTTGGAGGATATGGTGAGAATATGAAACCCTAGCTTGGTCTTCTTACTTCCAACTTTGGAGGAGGCTTGAGAGTGTTTGGGACTTAGAAGAGTTTTGGGAGAGGAAGAATGAGAGAATTAGGGTTGAAAAGGCTTATAAGAGATCCTTAGAGGGGTAATAGGCGTAGTTTAATTGCCAAAAGGAAGAAAAGGTTAATTTTGTCCCTTGTATAAACCTGGTCGGACTGGTCCACGAAACCCTGATCACGAGTCGTAGACCACTCCACGAGTCGTGGAACCTCTCATGGATTAGGGGTCCTCCAAACATAGGCCACTGGAACTTTCTATGAACTCCTTTACGGCCCGTGAAACGTTACACGGGTCGTGAAGTCCCCTCGTAAACTACTCCTTGCCTTAGATTTGGGTCCTTAAGGTCCCTTCCATGAAGTGAGTCCAGTGGTAGAGCATTCTACGGCTTGTACTTTACGTCTCGTAAATACTTCCAATGTTCCCTTAAAAAATCATTTTTCACTGCCCATTTCTACGAGACCATCCACGAGTCATAGATCACTTCACGGGTCGTAGACCATCTCGTAAAACTGATTCTCAAGGTATATTCTCTACTGATAATTTTTTCAAGGTCTTCAACCGTGAGGGGTGTTCCATATAGGCTCTATCCTAGTACGGTGAGAACCATTATTTTGACCCCACTCTTTAGGCTTTATCCTAGCACAGTGAGTGTCCATTAAAAGCTACATGGATCCATTAGCACACCTTTAAGGCATAAAATCATAAATATCATTCCTATGGTGTCACATAGTTATGGGACTATGATATCTACCAAAGCCCTCCTGATACTAAGTCATATCCCACAAAATACTTTAAATCGTGCATATATATATATATATAACTTTCAACATAATTCATTTTTCATTAAAATCATGTTTTCGTAATTTGTAAATAGTCATCATAGCTTTCATGAAATATCATATCATAAGAATAGTCCATTAACTTTGCTCTTCGTCATAGTGTGGGTAGACATTCTCACCTTAACATCATCATCATAAACACTTAGAGTTTTCATTACCCTCTTCATCATAACATCATCATAGCGTTGGTATCATCATCATGGTCATAGAATATATTTTTACATACTTGAAATCATAATCATGCAACTTCATAGCTTTATCATAAGAGACTAGGGCTAAGTGTGGGCTCATGAGCAATTGAGACAAAATCATGCAATTGGATAGAATTCTTAGAGAAAATATGTAATTAAATTGATTTGGATATTTAGTAAAGGAACCCACATCAAATCATTAAGCCCTAATCATACATATTTTGAAATCATATATTTTTTTTTGAAAATCATATACGTCATAGAATTCATCATAATTCATGCATAATTAGTCTTAATCATCATGTAGAAATCATAATTCATGCATTAGGAATCATAGCTTAAAAGCCCATAAGAATTCATAATAAAATTTTAATAAAAAGAAGGTTTTGGATTGGGCTTCATGGATGAAACTAATTCATGAATGAAGCCTTACATACCTCAAGTAGAATCCCTAAAATTGAGGTGAAAATCTAGAAAAATCCTTAGTTAACCTTCAGCGTTGGCTACAATGGAACCCTTGACTTAGAGAGAAACTTTGAGAGAAATATTGGAAACACTTGAGAGAAACTTTGAGAATTAAAGTCTTTGAATGAATTAGGAATAGTTTTTATGGGTACTAGATCAGTTAGGGTAGTTAAGAAGACCAAAACGATGTAGTTTAGTACTTAGGAGGATTGAAAAAGTCAAAAACACCTTTCATAAAAAATTATCGAAGTCATCCACGAGACCCCTTTCACAAGTCGTGGAGTGACATACGGCTTGTAGACAGTCTCGTAGACTAGGGTGTCACGAAAGTTTAGCTACTGAAATTTCCCATGACTGAACATACGGCTCGTAGAAACACACACGGGTTGTAGAGTCCTTCGTGACATGCTTCCTTCCTTAGACAAATTTTTTGTTCCTTCAGGTCCTTTTCCATGATACCAATCTACAGGTCGTAGAATATTCTGCGGCTCATTTGTTACCTTTTAGTTGAGTTCTAGTGACCCCTTAAATTTTCATCTTTTCCTGGCAGTTTTCACGGGGTCACCTACGACCCGTGGATTACTTTATGGGTCGTAGATGGGCCTGTAGAGTCAAACCTTCAGGGATTTTCTGCCTTCACTTTTTCCCAAGCTTAAAAACATAAGGGTTGTTACACTTTGATTGTGAACAAAACACTTTATACTTATAAGAACCGATGATTTAATCCTCTATGTATAAGTTAAACTCTATACATTAACGGGTCGTTTGGTGTGAAGAAAAAGTGTAAATAATTTATGGATAAAAATATAGCGGCCATTAAATTGTTGTTTGGTTGGAAAATCTGGGATAACTTATCCCGAGACTAATAAATAGTACCAGGATAACTTATCCCGGGACTAATAAATAATACCGGGATAAGTTATCTCTCCTCTTGGGTGATATACTAATCTGGGATAACTTATCCCGACATAAAAAGGGTAAATGACAAAGATATCCTTTTAAACCCCCTTTTATACCTCACTTTGTATATTTATATATATTACATTATTTTTAATACAATATATAATAACATTCACAACCTTCACTTCTTATTTCTACGATACTTCTTCATATTTTTCTATTAAAAAATTACACTATATAATATAATTTTTATTGACTAATTCTTATATTTTTTATATTTTGATTTTTCATAAATCATCTTTTACTTTATCAAACTTAAAAATGAAAGTTATATTTTTAAATTAACTTAGAAAGTTTTATTTTAAATGCATACAGTATTATCGTGAAAATGCACACATAAAAATATTTAATCTAAATAAGATGAAAGATTTACTTTAAAAATGAATATTTGAATAACTAAAGCTAGCAAAGAAAATACATTAAAAAAAAAACTAATAAAGTGAAGGGTATTTTTATAAACAAACAACATATTCTTAAAATTTATGCAACAAACCAAACACTCAATAAAAAATAATCTCAGAATAACTTATCTCATCATTACTAATTCCAACATAATTTTTTTCATAATAACTTATCTCATCATAACTTGTATTCAAACCAAACGACTCCTAAATCATCTACTATATAAGTAAATAGACACATAAACAAATATATGATCTATTAAAACTTCTATTTAAGATTGAATAAACAACTGTTCTATAATAAATATTATATCTAAAGTCATGGTTAATAGTATATATTCCATGGCTAATAGTATATATCTCAACAATTTCCCACTTATACTTTTAACGATCACAATTGTTATAATATATTATATCTAAATGCATGAATAATAGTATATGCCCTAACAATCTCCCATTTAGATGTTTAATCTTAAAAATTGTTAGAATACTATGCCTAAATCGACAATTAATTGTACATACCCCAACAGGTATCACGCCCTTTGACCACAAATATGCGGTTTATATAAACACGAGACAATAATAGAAACACCCACAGAGGTAGCCACAGAAAGGGTTCTAATAATTGTTCGGTCTTCCCCCCCAAAATCAAGAACAAAGTATGGTGTTGGTGTCATATATGAGAAATTTGACTCAAGGTCAATAAAAGAATCTATCCATCTATCTACACTATATTAAAAGTGTGAACCCTTAGAAATGTTATTTAAACTTTTTATTCTTCATTAAAATATTTTGTTTTAGACAAAATCGTATTTTTACTATTTTTCTTAATTTATTATTTTATCTTTTATTTATTTAGTTTCAAATTTTACTTTTGAATTAGAATTTTTTTATATTTAGAATTCAATCTTGATTTAGGACTATTCTATATAAATATTTGTCTACACTATGAAGGAAAATGGAAAATTATAATTGTTTTCTTATATTTAACACATTGATATTAACTAAAAAATTTATTATTAATTTTTAAAAAGAAAAAGAGTAACTAAAATTAATAGTATTTATTTAATTTTATTTATATGAATATTATATTTATTTTAATGATAAATACTATTTATTTATAATTTTTAGATTGACACGACACATACGTGCAAAACATAACTAGTAAACAACATAAGTGCAAACTCTGAGAATACCCGTGGCCACAACGTTTGACAACCAATCTTTGTGAGCCAAACCATAGAGTCGAACTTGACCCGCAGTACCAGTACTGGCAACCATAATAACTGCTCTTGTACCACAAGCATTCTAGGTAATAATAGTATCAGTAGGTGGTTCTTTGCTACACAGTAGGGGCAGTCAAATTATTCCTATAACAAAAGAAATATTCACATCTTTCTGCAGTCCCTCTTAATGTGCCCCTTGATACCACAATAGTGATAGACATAAGTATCACAAATAGGCATAGACGGTGATGAATACATCCTCCGATTATCATTTTGAGCAACTCTACTCCGATTGTTTAAACTCTGGCCTTGCCTGCCATATGAAATACTCTTCAATATAGAGCATATGGATTATGGACAATCAAAACTAAAAACTTCCACATCCAAATAAACCAACTATACAAGAATAAGTGGCCACGGTAGCTTATGATGAAAATGCCTTCACTATCTCAATAAGAAAAGATTGCATTACACAACAACTTAAAGTCATCTGCATCCCTAAACTCAATACTTTACTTTCCACATACACTTTTTGTACTTTCCACTATGATCTAAATTCTAATGCTATACCTTAATCAATGTAAGAGGACAAGATACTCAATTCAGGAATCCAGCAGAGTGTGAGTATACCAGAAATACGAGAACATGATTCCTTTTGCTCTTGCCTAAAAGCGCACAGTAAATTCCTCGGATGTTTCTTCTTCTTCATGAGAGCTTTACTAATCCGGAGAAACATTTCATCTACATAAGTAGTGTGCCAATGCTGAAGTTCATGTTTTAACTTCACCTATTTGATCCAGCACGGTGGATCTTACCTTTAATGATATCCTGCAAAATTAAAGCATCATATTGGACTTAACAAATAGACGAATTAATAGAGAATGAGAAGGACTCTCCCACTCCGAAAGCATAAGGAAGCTTAGGCATAATGGATGATATATAGGCCTCAGGCATGGCCTATACAGATTGCATTAGTAGTGAATATCCTCATACCAAGTCACATACGATTTGTTAGGACAGTGCAAATGTTATTATGAGTTTGCAAATATCTGTGATGATTTCACTAAAATTTTAACTAATTTGCTTCTCAATGGTGAAAGACAATCAAAACTGGATGTTTACAATAACTCCTCTGCCACAGTTTTAGATGATTGACTTAATTTGACTAGCCGAGAGCATAAGAAGAGTGTTATAATATTGCAAGTAAAGTTCCTATAAATGAGACTTCTCGGAAAGGAAAAATTACTGTAAGTATGAAAATGAGTAGTTTGTTTCAGCGGAAGGTGAATAATATTTGGTCTATAAAAGAAGTATTCTTGCATATTATGTTAAAGAATTGGGATATAAAACTTAAATACTAAGGTAAAAGGTAAAATATGGACCGACTGGAACGGGAACTATGTCAACTAACTAGAATCAAGAAAAAGTAGGATGCAAAAACCAAGTTTAAATTTCATTAATACCTCCTTCAACTTATTAGTTGATCTTTCAATACGTGTGCCAGCAGGTCTGACAGTATGCACCTTTTTCCTCTCTACACCAGCATCTTTACGTGCCCTGTTTCAAAGTCCAAACCAACCACATTTAAAAATTAACTTCTCAAAGGATGCTGTTGAAACGGGATATCTGACTCAGACTATAGTGGGATTTGACACTAGGAGAAAGCATGTATCTAAACCTTTATTGTTTTTACAAAGAGCATGTAGCCAAACCTTTCTCTGACCAAGCACTACAAATACAGATATTGTCGATCAGTATGTTTGGAAATTTACTCCAAGAGTTAACAATGTTTGTAAATTCAAAGGTTTTAGAGCAGGACTACATGTAGTTTAGACTTCTGTGCAGAGGAAAGTGCTATGACAGAGAATTTTGAAGCATACATGAAATATTGAGAAAGAGGCTAGATGCCTTGAAGCAAAATGTTGTTTCCATCTACAACTCCTGTTTCCTTTTTCTAGGGGTGTTGTTAATTTTATTTAATTTTTAGAGAAAGATCAGATGCTCTGGTGGTAATCGATGTGAAAAGTCTATTACTTCAACCTACTAGTGAACCAAGTTCAGTCGTAGAACTAGCCTATTAGGTAAAAATGACATATAAAAGCAGACACACAATTTATAGTGGAAAAACTCTTTGCTTAAGGGAGAAACAACCACTACCTACCCTAGTAGTATTTCAACAACTCTTATTAACTCCAAACAAGCAATGCCAAGATTACAACTCCGTAATCACTCAACTCACTCAACGACTCACTACAATTGAGAGCCAAACCCACTCTCAACAATTACTCTCTCAAAGAAAAACAATCTCTTACAATAATTGTCCCTAAACAATAGTTCTAAGAAGATTGCTAACAACTTGAACAACCGAGAAAAATCTAACTCTAGATCTTGTTTGAATGTTCTTGCGCCTTGTTCTTGCGTGAGGTATTGCCTTTATCAGATTTGCAAAAACTATGGCTTCTAGGGTTAAGGATAGTTTATATAGTTAACCCTAGAGCCATTCCATCTAGGACTCCTTCTTTGAGTTGAGCATGAAGTCTTTTCCTTGCATAAGTCCTATTTCCATGTAGCTTCCATACCGAGTCCCTCTTTGATTCTGTTTCCTTACTTGTCAGCAATCCTACTCCTAGTGGGATTCTGCTTCGTGACTCCTGGTGCATCTATCTAAACCAGGTTCTGTTTGTCATCATCAAAACAGCTTAGATGAACCTGTGGCATCCCAACAAATTCCCCCTTTTTGATGATGACAAACCTGTTCCTATAATTTGGACTCACCAATAGATGACTGCGTACTTGTACAGTGTACCTACAAGCTTCCCCCTTTTGACATCTCAAAAAGATCTAAAGTAAGTAAAAACAAGAACAATAATCAGTGGTACACATGCACAAAACACACCAGATCTACAAGGCACAACACAACAAAAATTGATGATATTAGTCATCCATAAGCATAGACCAAAGCAGTGGGTAAAAGGAACAACATTCATCATTCATAAACCAGGCTCACAGCCTGCCAACCAAGTGCGGTCATAGCAAAAATATACACAGTTTAAACAAAATATCATTTGGAGCACCCAAAAAAAAGGAAGACCAAGAGGAATGGATTATACAAAGCCAACTGAAAAACATAGAGAACTAGGGAGGAGGGGCTGACGAAGGGCCAAATCCAAGCAGTCGCAGAAGCATGCCCACATGGGCATTGTGATCTTCTTGTTGGCGCAGGAGTTGGTCCTTGAGACGTCCTACCTCCGCTTGAGAGTCCCCAAGTTGGTCACGGAGCTCATCCACCTGGGCCTGAAGTCGAGCCTAATCAGTGTGGGTCGTCTGAAGATCCATCAGTTGGGAGACAGGGCCAACAGCTTTTGGTGGTGTTGGAGTAGCAGGTGTGGTAGAAAGGTAGTCACACTCAAGGGCAGTTGCCCTGTCTATCAAGTCCTTTTTTGTCAAAGCTCTCCCAGCACCAAGTGGAACATTGAATGCCTTGAACACCCATGTCAACAAATTTCCAAAGGCCAGTTGGTGGGGAGCTGGGGCAGGATCAATCACCCTGGACATATGGCATATCATCAGCGAAGCCCAGTCAACGGGCTCCTCTATGTCAATCACATTAGCTATCCCCATATCTCTGAATGTGGCATGATGCTTGTGTTCACCCCTTGGGAGAATCTCCTTATGCGCAATCTCAAAGAGCAACTTTAGAAAGGGAGGCATCTCCCCCTTTAACACCTTCCTAGGCACATTGAAGACTCACCCGTACGTAAACTTTGAGGTAAGAACACAACCTTCATCCTCTTTCCAAATGTATTCAGCAAGGCCAACAGATAGCACCCCTAAGATTCACCCAGCTTAACCTTGTCAAAGACTAACTCTACCCCACTGACCCTCGAGGTGGCTAGATTCCCATCAATCACGGCCAGATTAACGTAGAACTCAACGACCTCCAGCTCATAGACCAGTGGTGCCTTATCTAGAAACAAGTGCAATCAACCCTGAGCCTCTAGTTTGGAATTTGGAACACAGTCGGGCTACCAGTGGGAATTGACGGACTTTTGGGTGGATAACCCTACCCCTCAGTACAGCCTTGGACCAAAAGTAGTTGGATTTCCTAATGGCTAAGAATTTTTCAACGTGTTTGTTAACACGAGAGGGGATAGGGGTAGTTCTAGGGGAACCAAGTACAGGATGTTCCTTGGAGAGGAGGGGATTTGAACTAGAGAGGTGGGAATAGCAACAGACTTAGCCTTGCGGGATTTGTTCTGACTCGAACCAGCCTCATCCGATGCAAGTGTTCTTCCCTTGCTCCGAGTGAAGGGACCACGGGTGCAAGCAGAAGGTCTAGATGGTGTTTGAGCCTATTTGAGAGGTCTAGCAACCCCAAGGCAGATATGAGCAAGAAAGATATCATCCGTCTCATCCTTGTGGCCTGGTGACGGCAAGGGTGACTGGGGGGTGGCAAAGTGGCCAAAGGCGCGAGAGATTGTGATGGAGAAGGTCGAGATGAGGGAATAGGGTTTGGTGGTGAAAGGGGGCCAGGGTGCTGTCAGAGAAGGAGGACTCATCAAGAAGACGACGGTGAGGTGGAATAGGTAAAGTGACCTCAGTTCAGTAGGGTTTTTGCATCCCAAGCGGAGAATGGGGTGGAGAATATGGTAAGTTCGGGGAAGGTGAAGGAGAAAAAAGTAAATGGGTGGAGAGGGTGGGATGTTCAGGCGATAGTGGGGACTGGCAGTGGACGAAGGACGGGGACGACGGGAGTTCCCCCTGCGACAAATCTTGGGGTGGTGATGGCATTGTAGTATCTGAGTTGGAATACGAGATAAGGGCGGCCATTCTCACAAGACAAATCTTGAGCAGGAAGGTTTTCTTTGGAGAGACTTGGCTGTTTGTTTTCTTGGGCAAAGGATAATGTGGTTTGAGAGAGGTAAACGATCTAGTTTTTAAGGGGTCTTGGGAATGCAAAAGGGTGGCAACAAATGATTGAGGGGATGTGACTGTAGAACTGACACTGGGGAACCGGCGCTTCAGATCCCCTAAAAAAAGTAATCATTGGATGTTTAGGTCAGTGGACTTCCCGCCAAGAAGGTGAGTGAGTATTCAAACAGTAGGACATGAAAGAGGGAACCAGGTTTTGAACTTGGGTGTACCAGACAATATTTTGACTGACAAAGTATATTTTAGCATATTTTGCACAAGATGAGGCATACCTAATTTAAGAACTTCTGAGAACCAGTTCCCTGTTGCTCCATTACAATGGTCCAGCAGGGGACATTAAGGGTAATATCAACAGTTCCCACTGATGGAGTCCCAGTGCAATCTGGTATCTATGAACTTGTATACAAGGAACATTGTTAATTAGTTCTCTACATTCCTCAAGATAGATTGAAGTATCAAAATAAAGGAAGGATATGTAGATCAAATCCCCCTGATTAGCCCTAGATGAAGTCGATTGAGCTCAAAGTGTTCACGACTTAATGCTTTGGTGAAGATGTCAGCCACATGGTCCTCAGTCTTGCAAAAGATTATCTCAATAAATCTTTTCTCTACATTATCATGTAGAAAGTGGTGCCGGACATCGATGTGTTTGGTACGCTTGTGGTGCACCGAGTTCTTGGCTATGTTCACTGCACTGGTGTTGTCACACATGATGGGTATGCAATCCACGTGAACTCCAAAGTCTAGTAGTTGTTGTTTGAGCACAACATGATGCAGTTGCTACATATTCAGCCTCAGCAGTGGATAGAGCCACTGAGTTTTGTTTCTTTGTGGCCTAGGAGACAAGACAAGGCCCCAAAAAGTGTGCCATTCTAGAGGTACTTTTTCTATCAACTAGATACCCTACATAGTCAGCATCGGCAAAACCTACCAATTGAAAGTAGGATCCAGTGGGGTACAGAGAACCAGGCTCATGGTTCCTTTGAGGTATCACAAGATTCGTTTCACAGACTTGAGATAAGATTCCTTGGGTTTTGACTAAAATCGGGCACACATGCCCACACTGAACACTATATCTGGTCTACAAGCAGTGTGATACAAAAGCAACCCGATCATCCCTTTGTACTTGGTTTTGTCCACGCTTACTCCTGCTTCATCATTGTCCAACTTGGTGGTGGTTGTCATGTGGATGTCACTTGTTTTGGCATCATGCATTCCGAACTTTGTGAGAATCTCTTTGATGTATTTCTGTTGATGAATGGAAATGCCCTCCTTTGTTTTATGAATCTGAAGACCCAGGAAGAAATTTAGTTTCCCCATCATGCTCATTTCAAATTCCCTACCCATGAGCTTTGCAAATTCTGCCTCAAAGGCTCATTTGTTCCTCCAAAGATGATGTCGTCGACATAGACCTGAACTATGAGGACATGAGTACCTTTCTTCTTGAGGAACAGTCTTGTCAATCTTTCCCCTCGTATAGCCATGACCAAGTAGGAAGCCAGACAATCTGTCATACCAGGCTCTAGGGGCCTGCTCTCGTCATAGTCAATTCCTTCCTCTTGATTATATCCTTGAACCACAAGCCTAGTTTTGTTTCTAGCGACTAAACCCTGCTCATATAGCTTGTTTCTGAAGACCCATTTAGTGTCAATGACAGAGCGGTGTTCAGAAGGGGGAACCAGGTTCCACACTTTGCTATGCTTAAACTGAAGAGATCCATTCATCATCCAGCAGATCTTCTTTGACAGTTTTAGGTTCCATCCATCAAAGTCACATATGCTAAGAATGCTCATATGTTTTGAGTTTTGACCTGGTGGATATGCCTGAGTCTAGAGGAGTCAACAAATTCTCTAAGGAATGAGAACTCCTATTCTTCCAGTTGTGACCCTGGCCCTTCGATTCTCTATCAGTTTGTGTAGTACCAACGGGACTAGCTCCATCAGATGTTGAGGTCCCAGAGGGGCCAGTTCCGTCTGATGAGCTAGGTTCAGATGTCTCACTGTCAGGAGTTGAAATAGGAGGTGGATCTAGTTGAGATGAAGGATTGGATCGGATTTGGATGGATTGAATATGAATTGAGCTAAAATTGATTGGATCACAATCTATCCATATAAAATATGGGTAAATATGAATTTGGTCAAATATGGTTTGGGTAAAAATGGTTCCAACCCACTGTAATCTCTTAAAGCCAAAAAAAAAATTAAATCAAACCTTGATTGTTAATGCTCAACCCCTATCACCCCTACCCTACTCCCAAATAATTATTTTTACTTCAATACCCTATCACCCACCCACTCCCATCCCACCCCAACCCTCATCTAATTTTTTTCTACTTCAATATCAAAACTTAAATTTAAAAAAAATTTGCCTCACCTCCTCACTTCCATCCTACTCCGTCCCCCCACCCACCCACCCACATTTTCACCTTACGTCCCATGAGGGTGTGCAAAAATTGAACCAAAACAAGTGTTATTGGTTTATTGTTATCGGGTTATTGGATTAACGGGTTTTAATGGTTTTTAAAAAAAATTATTAATGGTTTTTACAAAAACAATTATCGGATTATCGATTCGTTTTGATTTTTAGTATTGGGTTATTCGGTAAACCGATAACTCATTAAGACTATAATAATTTACTACTATATCCTTTCATAAATATTAAATATTAATAATTTAACATTACTTGATACCAAATTGTTACTCGTAAGTCATGAATTTGTTTGATTTCCAATGTATAACTCTTCTGTTGGAAAGTAAATTAGAATATGAGGTCAAATATTGCATATTATTAAGTTTAGGTGTTCAATTGATTTGTTTGTTTTACTGTATCTCATCGTATTGCATCAAATAGTTAGAGAAGTCATATATTAATTTTATGAGTATTTTTTTATTGGATAAACTAAAAATCGAACCGTTAAGGATCAAAAGTTGATAAACCAAAAACCGATAAAAAATATCTTATTGGTTTGTTATTGGTTTAACATCTTTAAAAATCAAAAATCGATAAACGGAATCTATAATACATAAAATCGAATTGAACCGACCGATGTACACCCCTAACCCCCCATTCCCTTACCCCCACTCCTGCCCCCAAGTTTTTTAAAGGAAAAAAAAACATGCACACAATTTTTTTTTTGTGTAATTAAGAATTTTTTATTATGAGTGGAGGATCTATGGGTCTATAAGGGTATCCATATTTTACCCATTTTGACCATATTTATATGAGCTCTTAAAATAGATCAACTCATATTTACTCATTTTGAAAATATGAGTGATCCATTAAAATAAATATGAATTAAATGGACTTTTTTTACTTATTTTGAAAATATGAGTGATCCATTAAAATAAATATGAATTAAATGGACTCCTTTTACCTTATATGGGTTGAAATTGTCACCCCTAAATTCCCATTGTTCAATATTTGGATAGAGGAGACTTACAGCTAGACTATAACTGTGGAAACTTAAACCCGTTAGTATAAGTATACTAGTCCTAGTTGCACATGACTTTTGTTTTGTATAATGTACTCGTGATATTAATGAGAATGTACTCCAAACTCTGTGTATCATCTGTTTAAGAGAGGCATTAGCCTACTGAAGTGTATTGTAAAATTTCCTTCTAAAATATAAAGTTTTCATGGTTTTAGAGAGACCAGAAGTCCTGGGGTCAAATCTTGCCGACACCCAAGAAAAATTATAGAAGGTACTCCTTGTATCAAGTATTACAAAGAATCAACTGAAAAATTGATATATACTTACAATCCCAAGCACAACATGGAAATTTGTTTGAATGTAAAATTAAGATAATTTAGTCTGATTAGGGAGGCGAATAGAAGAAGTGTTCAAAATTCTTTACTCGAATGGGGATCATGCATCACGTCTCCTGACGGATCTAAGATTTTAAAGTTATAGGTGGTCTCTTAGCTTAAGAGCGGTGGAATCAAAAAAAAAATTTACAAAGTGAAACATGACAATTATTAGGAATGAAGAGAATAATATTTATTATCTTGAATAAAGAAAGGAAAAGTATTTATTTTTATACCCTCGATTTTAGAAAAATAATAAAAGGGCAACTATAAATAAGAGAAAAATAGAAAAAAAGGTGGTAGTATTTATGAGAGTAAGATTTGAACTCAAGCCCAGCAACAGTAAAAAAATCTTTAGACACCCACCTTGAGCCATTGGACCAATCACACCATTTGCTTAAAAAGTGCTCTATGTTAAATTTATACCAATTTTCCTTAATTTCTACCTAGATATATAATGCGCACGAAAGAAAACATTGTCATATTGTGGAAGTGAGACTAACTCAGTTACTCTTTTAGCTCATGCATCTTTACCAGTGCAGTTTTTTGGGATCATGCATTCCCAACTACAGTATATCTAAAGAATGTCTCACCATTTGAAATATTCTTTTTAAAAAAAGCCTCCCGACTATCCTTTTCTAAAAGTGTTTGGGTATATTTGTTATCCATATACCCATTCAACTCCAACAAAATGGAATTTCGATCCCTTCCATGTGTTTTCTTAGGTTACAACACCTATCACAAGGACTACAAATGCCTTCATGTGCCTACAAATCGACTTTACATCTGTAGGCATGTCATATTCAATAAATCAAAGTATTATTCTCCTCTTCCAAAATAACTTGCTTCTCCACAATCCACAACTTCTATACCTTTACCTCTTCAGGTTATTGCCCCAGTTAATTCATTTCTGTCTGCTACTGCCCCAGACCTATCTGTGTCAAAAGGACTTGAAATACCACCTGTATCTCCTAGGTCTATTCCAGCAATTCCACTAACAGAAAAATAAAAGTACCCAGCAATTTTTTTCTATAGATATAAAGCTTTAATTGAGAGAGATAGAGGAAGCACCGTAAAGATCAATTCGTGAGGAGGCACCCCTTCTCCCGAAGTTACGAAACTATTTTGCCGAGTTCCTTAAAGAGAGTTGTCTCGCGCCCCCTAGGTATTCTCTACCTACCCACCTGTGTCGATTTCGGGAAACCATATTTCAACTTGTGATCAATCCATAGATACCGATAGAAAATAAATAGACATTCAAAACAAGTACATGTTCAAGAATCATTAAACAACTCCATATCAATCTCGACTCCTTTCAATTACTTCATTCAAGCATTGGATGAGATGAAAGTCTCATACACGGCGTTGAATGAGAGAAAAAAGTGAGAAATCCTCTTTTTGATTCTCCAAAAATATAATTTTAATTTTCTATTCAATTCAAAATTCAAATTGAAGTATTATATTGAGATCTTTTGGCTCAACTTTATCCCAATTTTGCCGAGGGAGCAACCCCATTTTTCACCTTGAATTGATCAAAATATGCGGACTTTCTTACTTTTCGTGGAGGATTAGATCCAGTAACTGGGGATCTTAAGATAAGCATGAAAATGAAAGCTTCTATAAATATAGATACACCCAATACGTCGGAACTCATTGCCCATAGAATTTGTCAATTTAAATTTTTCTAGGTGGAATAATAAGAAAAGGTAAGATTCAAAATAATTTTTAAAAAGGTTTTCTTTTAGTATTTTAGAAAGATTCGGTTAGGGGCGGGAGGTATCTGCACGGCGCTTCCACTCGGCACCGTGGATCACTAAGGCCAACTTTTGTCCCTGCTCAACGAGTGGATCTTGCAGTCAAGCTCCCTTCTTTGCACTCGAGGGCCAATCTTCCTCCGACCCGAAGAAACCTTTGCACGCCTGAGCGAAATGCGGCAAAAGATAAGGAAGGAAAATCCACGGATCGACCCATCATCTCCACCCCATAGGAACTACGAGATCACTCCAAGGACGCCTTCGGCATCCAGGAGTCATGGACCGACCATATTGTTCCCCTTCCGGACCCTCCATCCATGCATCCATTCACTGCTCATCATTCTTCGGGCAGTCGGACAGCCCCTCCGCCCCAATACATGCTCACTAGATGTAAAGCCAAGACTTCTCAACAACATCAAACCAACACGATCACCAAATATTGTCTTCCTCCTTCGACCCTTCCCCCTGAACCAACCTGTTTCACGCAAGCAATCAAACATTTGAACTAGAGAAAGGCTATATTCTAGTAGTACAATGCTGTCATCCATAATGACAATTAGTCTCTCATTCCTTCTGCTACTGCAAGAATGTTATTGACTGCTAAATTGAATCTCAATCCTAATGGCTCAATTGACCATTAGAAAGCAAGACTTGATGATTTCAATCAAGAGGAAGGGATGAATTACCATGATATGTTTAGCCCAGTGGTTTAACCAACCACCAAACGCGTCATTTTCATTATTGCATTATCTGGAGGCTGGTCACTTTGACAATTTGATGACAAGAATGCCTTTCTACATGGCAATCTCAATGAAGAGGTGTGCATATCATAACCAGCTGGTTTAATAGATCAAAAGTTTCCTACTTATCTGCTCAAGCTACACCAAGTTTTGTATGACCTTAAATAGACTCTATGGGCCTGGTTTGAATGCCCAAGTACTGACATTTATGGAGCTTGGCTTCAGTGTGTCCAAGTCAGATTCCTCCCTGTTTGTACGTAAGTATGGTGCCATGTTATCTTTGCTATGGTATATGCGGATGATTTACTTGTTACAGGAAGCTCTAACAAATTCATTCAGAATATGCTTGCACAGCTTTCTACTGATTTCATGCTTAAAGACCTTCGCAGTTTTTAGAATTTTCTGGGAATACAAGTGTGTAAGAATGCCAATGGAATTTGTGATGCCGATCGAAGTACATTCGCGATCTACTTCTTGGAGAAAACATGGAAGGTGCCAAGCCTATTGCCACTTCTTTTGCTTAAATTTTGCTACAGAGCTGAGTCATAAGGGTGAGTTTTTCACCTTACGATTGTTATTGTCCTTGTACAGAGAAAGAAATGTCAATGACTCATCAGGCGGTAGCTGGACAGAGGTTAGGTACACCCGCAGATGAGGGTACGAGCAGAGTACCACCTGCTAGGGAATTTCAGTCGGAGGGAGTAGGGGAAACATCTTTACATCCCTCCCTAGCACCCTTCACATCAGGAGGCCCAAGGATTTACAGGACCTCCAGCAGCACCTCTGCTCCTCCTATTCCTACAAATCAAGAATTCAGGAGTGCAGTTTATATGTTCGCTCAGTTAATAGCCACACAGCTCCAGCTAGCAGCAATGGATGTAGTTAGACCTTCTGACAGGCCTGGAAGTTTGAGGGTTCGAGAGTTCCTTGCCTTGAGTCCTCCCCAGTATACAGGGACAGACCGCAAAGAGGACCCTAAGCACTTTACTGACCACCTATGTAGGATTTTTAGGGTTATGGATGAATCAGCTACAAAGTTTGCTGAATTAGCAGCATTCAGGCTTAGAGACATAGCAGTTTTATGGTACAAGGGTTGGGAGTAGTGCAAAGGGGCCAATGCACCCCCAGCCACTTGGGGTCACTTCACTGAGGCTTTTTTAGATCAGTATCTACCTCAAGAGATCCGAGATACCTGTGTCGATCAATTTTTAAACCTTCGTCATGGCAGTATACCTGTAGGTACGGTCTACCTGGCTAGTAGGCTCGGTTTAGCCAACCCATAAGCTCGGTTTAACAATCAATCTGTATGCTAAAAAACTTTAATAGTGTTAGTGTCTTTTGAGGTTAAAACAAGCTTATAAGTGACAGCCAGACAACAAAACATCACAACAATAACAAGTGATAATGATCAAAACACAACTATAACATTCTCTTCTAGGTCACTAGGCAAAGAGAAGAGTGTCTCTTATAGACCTTATATCATATAATGGTAGCCAACTCAATAGGACAAGACTACATGTCAAATAATTATAATATACTGGCCATAACAAGCTGAGGCCATTAAGATTATGCTAGAAGAGAAACAATAGCCTTAACATACCTTTCAACTAACCCCAAAGGTGTCTCTATGAAGCTTTTGCCAATTCATGCACATGCCAATGGAATCTCATTTTCAGGCCTTGAAACATTTTATTCGATATCTCAAAATGGTCTTTCAAACTTGGCCTACAACTGTGTTCTTCTCATTCACTCCATCTTAATTGGTTCCCTCATGCTGATTGGGCAGGCTCTCCTATCACATATTTCTCTATCATAAGTTCATAACTTGGTTTCCTGGAGCTCCAAGAAGCAAGAAGTTGTCGCTCATTCGAGTATAGAGGCTGAGTATAGGGCAGTAACTGTTGTAACAGCCGAAATTACATTGTGACAACACATACTTCAGGAGCTTGGTGTCGTCTTACCTCAAGCTCCCAGACTTTGGTGTGACAACATTTCAGCAACCTATCTCATAGCTAATCCAGTGTTTTATGCTAGGACAAACCACATTGAGTTGGACTTCCATTTTGTTCGAGAAAAGATTTTGGCCAAGGATCTCTAAATTCACTATATAAGCTTAATGGATTAAGTCTCTGATATTTTTACGAAGAGCCTCTCTAGAAGACTTTCTTACCTTCGAGACAAGCTTGCAGTGGTCAAAACCACAATTGCACTTGAGACAGGGTGGAGGGTGGGGTGTTATGTATATGAGTCCGAGTTGCAGATGACTTTTGGTTAGTATTTTACTTGCAGGGTTAGTTTGGTTTGAAGGAGAAAGTAGAAATAGAGTGGTTTTTAAATTGATATTTGGTTGGTAAATTTGGGATAATTTATTTGGAGACTAGTAAATAGTACCTAAGTAGTATCGGGATAAGTTATTCTTTTTTTGGATATACTAATTCCAAGATAAATGACAAAGTTATCCTTTTTAAACCTTTTTTATATTTCATTTTGTATATTTACATTATTTTTAAAACAATATATAATAATATTCACAACCTTCACTTTTTATTTTTATGATACTTTTTCATATTTTTCTATTACAAAATTCTTATTTTTTTATATTTTGATTCTTCACAAATCCTTTTTTACTTTAACAAACTTTAAAATAGAAGTTATATGTTTAAATTAAATAAGAAGAAAGTTTTATTTTAAATACATATAGTATTATCATGGAAATGCACATATAAAAATATTCAAGGCAAATAAGATGAAAGATTTGTTTTAAAAATAAATATTGAATAACTAAAGCTAGCAAAGAAAATACATGCAAAAACTAACAAAGTGAAGGGTATTTTTGTAAACAAACAACATATTCTTAAAGTTTATACAACAAATCAAACACCTAATAAAAAATAATCTCAGTATAACTTATCCCATCATTACTAACCCCAACACAATTTATCTCATTATAACATATCCCATCATAACTTGTATTCAAACAAAACTACCCAGAGTTTGTAGAACTCGAAACACTAAACATCATCTATATAAGAGAGGCGTTGGTCTATTCAATTGTATTGTGAGACCTCCTTTAAATGTAAAAAAAGCTTTCAAAACCTAGTGTAATAAAAATCCTAAGGCAACTTTTTAAATTGTCGGTTGAACATGTAATTACAAGTGGATTATTTTTTAACTTCTTTCGTTTATTTTACTTTTGTTTTTTCGTTTCATTTTATTTTTATTATTCTAATATTTTCTATAGCAATATTTTACTTGATAATATATATTTTTCATTCTCAACTTTTACTTCATGTGATCCATGTAATTTTTTGTATTAGCTTTTTTATTTATTTATTTATTCTATGTTTATTTTTTTCATTAGCACAATTTTATAAGCATAATTTTATTTGTATTTTTAATTTTTAAATTAAAGTTGAATTCATTGCTGAATAAAGTTGTAAACTTACGTTCTTTTTCTTTTAAATCATATTTATTTACATTATATTGAAATTTAACGTAAGAATATTATGTTAAATATTTTATTTTGAATTTAGAACTTATGTTATAGTTTTAATTTTATTTGGTTTGGTAGTATTGACTCGATATTTCATATAACAAATCATTTATTTTTATTTAAATTAGATAGATTATCTTTTATTAAATATTTTAATAATTTTACTATGACATTATATTTATAATATTTAATATTTTTGTCTAATATGCATTTCATTATCTTCGTATAAATCTTGTATTTTTAGTTTTTATAATTAATTTAATTAAAATATATTAATTTGAAAAATATGAATTGATTTATTTTGTAATATTAGTTAAGAGCATATGCTTACTAATTAATATATTTTTAAAAGATAATATATATCTTAAAATTTTAAATTAATATTATTTATAAATACCCTTATTTGTCGAATATAAATTTTTAATTTTAGATAATCAATATTTGTGTTTAAAATTTAATATAATCTTGTAATTACACTTGTAATTAAAATATGGCAAACAAATACTCCCTCCGTCCAACTTTACTTGGCCCCTATTGACTTGACACAGGGATTAAGAAGTAGTAAATGATAGGGGTA
>JBCEWC010001004.1:0-45967 GCA_038996855.1 Solanum aculeatissimum
TTCAACTCTTCCTAAAACAAACCTTTCTCTACATGTACCACCCTACAAGTACACACTATAACAACCCATAAATCATAATCAAGGCTTTTCCTCCCAATAGCACACCCTAGCTACCTTACTTAATACAATTGCTATACATCATTCATCAAATGGCATGGCATTTAAACCTCTCAATCTCATACAACTCCTTATATTAACATTCCCATGTGTCTTATATTATGTATCTAATAGTGAGTCCCCACTTTTATCAAGAGTCATTTCAATCTTCATATATTCTATGTGAAATTCCAATGAAATTTTTTCATTCACAACTCACAATTGACAATGCACTCTCCATTGTTTAGTCTTTGTCTAGTCTTTACCTTCTTCCTTCTGTCCTCTGCTACACAACGTCGCCTTCTCCATCAACCGCTTCCTCCACCTTCAACGCCATCCATTAATAAAACTAAACCTCCAGTTCCTTCTCCTCATTTTCATCCATTTTTTGTGTTTTTCCTTCCTCCTCCGCCACCTTCGAATGATTTTGCAACTTTTCCTGCTAACATTTCCTCCCTCATTCTTCCACACTCCTCGCATTCCTCTAATAATTCCACCACCAGCAAATTCATCACCATCCTCGTATCTGTATCCATCCTCTCTGCTGCATTTGTCACTGCCCTTGTTCTGTTCTTCTTCCTTTACCATCGTCATCTCCACCGCGAAGACAAAAGATATGATGATGATCATGAGAGAAATGATATTCTCCGGCTTGTCTCGCCTAATACTACCCCTTCTCACGTTGACATTGGAAGGAAAACGTCGCCGACCCTCGGGAGTTGTAGAGAAGAAATTTCTCAATCTTCTGCAGTCCCAAATGACTTTGTTCGACTTAACTACCAAAGAATTGGATCACCAGAACTCCACCCTCTCCCTCCATTGCCACGACGTCAATATTTCAAGCAACATCTTAAAATTGGAACGTATGAAAATGAAGACGACGAATTCTTCTCCTCCAGAGGATCCTCTGGAGGCAGAGGAAGTCCCATTTTCATACAAAGGAGTTTCCGGTATCAATATCTGAATTACAATTCATCAAATGATTCAGCATCCAATAGTCCTTCCGGAGAATTGAGTGTGGTAAATTTTCCGAGGTTTATTCTTCAGCCAGTGGAACATAGGCCAATGTCATCATCTTCAATATCTTCTGGTAGTACCAATAATTCCCCTGATCAGAATCCCGAGTCTACTATAAGTAAACTCGGAAACCCTGGGAGGTATATATCGATAAGACTTCCACCTCCACCACCACTGCCACCACCTCGAGTAGTAGTAGTAGAAGATGTTGGGCCATCGATGCCCGTTTCATTCCAGAGTGCTAATGACATTTCCGAAAGTTCGGAAGGTGTTGAAAGGGGAAATGAAGAAAGTATGAAGCCAAAGCTCAAGCCTCTGCATTGGGATAAAGTCAAGGCCAGTTCAGATAGAGCAATGGTTTGGGATCAACTGAAATTTAGCTCTTATAAGTAAGATTTATGTTAGCATTCCAAGTATTTGAGTAATCAGTAGGCAAAGCCATATTTTGAAGCTTATGAGTTTTGAATTCTAATACTTTAGTATAATACACAGATAAACACTCAAACTTGGTCTCAGGTGACACGTAAGCCCTCAAATTTTGGAAGTGCACGTCTAGATGCCTCAACTTGATCTAAACTAACAATTAAACACTCCAACTTGTCCTCACTATGTCTCATGGACACCCAACGCTGATATGACACATAAATTTTGAAAGTGTTTAGATGATCATTTTGTAGGTTCGAGTATTCAACTGACACAGTGGAGACAAGTTGAGGTGTCTAGATGTGCATTGTCAAAGTTGGAGACTTGTTTGTCAACTATGGCCAAGTTTGAATATTTGTTTATGTATTATGCCTTAAATTTTCAAATATATAGGCTCGAATTTTATAATATACACATGTTTAATGAGTTCTAAGACAAATATAGGGTGGACCAAAGTTACTGATTCAATCGACTCCGTAGCTAACACTCTAACTCTGTCCACTATACTAACATATCTTTTTATTTAGAGATATTATCAATAGTATGAACTTGTTTGATCTTCTAAAGAGTATATCCTTGTTGTCAATGGATTTTAGTTCATTGGTGTATACATTTACTTAATTTGATCAAAAAATGTTTCCTAATCTTGATGAGTGGTTTTGATTTGTAACTCTTTTCTTTTCCCACCATTTTTTTGTTGTTATTTTAGGTTAAATGAGGAGATGATTGAAACATTATTCACTATAAATTCTTCAAATTTGAATTCAAAAGATGGTATAAGACGCCCTAATATTCCTGTGATGCATCAAGAGAACCAGGTTCTTGACCTAAAGAAGTCTCAAAACATTGCAATTTTGTTGAGGGCACTTCAGATCACCAATGATGAAGTTTGTGAAGCACTTTTAGAAGGTAAAATAATGGATTCTTAGATTTTAATATAATAGGTTAGTAGGCTTAGTCGCGTCTTTATGTCTTGTGTGTTATTGTATTTGGATCCTAAACTTGACTTCAAATTTTAACTTTGACCTTTAACTTTCGTAGTTCACAAGTAGGCACTTTATCTATCCAACATTTCAACCAAAAAAAAAAAATGTAACTTCATAGTGCACAAGTGTCTACTTGTTGAAGTTAGAGTGTTTTTTTGTTGAAGTGTTGGATAGTAAAAGTGTCTACTTGTGAATTACGAAAGTTAAAGGTCAAAGTTAAAATTTAAAGCCAGGTTTAGGGTCCAATTTATGTATTATGCCTAAATAAAAATTAAAAAGAAGAGTCTTCAAAATGAGTTTACTTGGCACAATGTGTTTATGGTAGTTCGAGGGAGTTATGTGAAAACTCGATAATTTAGGTATAAAACTCGTGAAATGATGATAATTTAGGGGGAATTTTGACTTCTTCACTCAATTTTTTTTCCATATGTACCGACACTTAGAGCTCTTTGGAAGAGCTTTTGGAGCATGATGCTCACGTAGCATGTCATATTCCTCGGGGAGTGGGGGTGAGGGGGTGGGGGTGTATTTTAATATGAGTTCATGAGAATTCAAGGAGTCATATGAACACTCAATAGTTTAGATATGAATCTCGCTAAACGGTGATAATTTAAGGATTACTTAAGAATGTTCCCAAATGCTCAGAAGTACGTTGGATTAATATCATTAGGACTTTAAATCATATTGCTCCTATAATCAGATTATGATAACTTGTCAATGACATGCAAATCAAAGCTTTTTATGGTATTTTTCTTGGAGAAGGAACATGACTTTGTGGTCCTATTTTCTTCCTTTTGTGGTTTCAATGAACTAACTGCAAATTGGTACTATAACAAACATGGTGACATTTAATGGTCCTATCAAGTGAAGTGGCCAACATTCACATCTTGAGTCATAGCCTACTATTTTGTTGAGATGTCACTTTCATGTTATGAATGAGATATGATGCTCAACAAACCCTTTGGTTTACATATTTACTAGATCCTACATAAATAATGTGGTTGTGCACCAGCTACAAAATAGGAATCAGATAGAATATAAAATAAGTAATGATCGATGTACAAACACGAACCAATCTCATTAACATATTTTCCTGCTAATGAATGAGCTCCAAGAGCGCGTTCATTTCCATATGTACAACAACTATTCTTACTGTTAATATTTACGCTTGAATACCAAGCGTGCAATAACATATGTAATGATGTTAAAATTAAGGCACTTTTGCATCAGGGAACTACTTATGTATCTTCTTTATCCTAACAAACTAGGTAATGCTGACACACTCGGAATGGAGCTACTGGAGAGTCTAATTAAGATGGCTCCCACCAAGGAGGAGGAGAGGAAGCTGAAGAACATCAATGATGAATCGCCATTCAAGTTAGGCCCTGCTGAGAAATTTCTCAAGGCAGTGGTTGATATACCTTTTGCATTCAAGAGGGTGGATGCAATGCTTTACATAGCTTGTTTTGATTCAGAGGCCGAATACCTTAAGAGCTCATTTCAGACATTAGAGGTAAATTATGTTTCCAACTTCTCGTGTGCCATATTCTTGAACTCGCGGACCACATACCCTGCGTTTTGAAACAGTCCAAGAGGATTCATAGGAACCCCTGCAAAGTATGTGTAACTCACAATCCTAGGAGGGTGTTTTTAAGCATTTTCACTAAATCTTGTAGTATGAGTAAACTTCTAGTCTGAAGTTTGCATATTAGGATGAGGGACCTTCAGTTTTTGCTACCATCTAAGATCCCATTGCATATACTTTTTAGAGTTTGAGTTGTTTTGATTTCACTGTTTTTCTAACCATCAAAACTTTCTATGGTCAAGTGCAAGGAGGAGGTTGCTTTTGATATACAACATTTCACCCTTGCTTATGCAACTTTAAAATGTTTTTTCTGAAATAACTTAAGTTTCTTAAAGTTGACAATGGTTCAGAGCTACATTGTTTGGACTCTCCAAAAATGTTGCTGCATCCATATCAAATCCTCTAAAAATTGCACTACTTTTGGAGGATCCGACACAAATGTTCAACATTTTTGAAAAGTCCGAGCAACATAGATTCAGACTTTAGAGATATACCCATTCTATAACTAACATTTTATCTCTAACCTTTCTATGTGCCTTATCCTTCTTGTTATGCCATGTTTAATCTGTCTGTAGACATCTGAATTTCTAATTCCTTCTATTGGCTTACTAGTTTACTTCCACAAGTAGAGGTTCTGATGCTCAAAAATTCACTTCTGTCACTTTCTTTTTGCTATTTCATTATTGCAGACTGCATGTGAAGAATTAAGGAATAGCAGGACATTTCTAAGGCTTCTGGAAGCTGTACTCAGAACCGGAAACCGCATGAATATGGGAACGGACAGAGGAGATGCACGTGCCTTCAAGCTCGACACACTTCTTAAGCTCGTAGATATTAAAGGTGCTGATGGGAAAACCACCCTTCTGCATTTTGTTCTTCGTGAAACTATTAGAGAAGAAAACTCTCATCTTTCTGATGCTGATCTAATATCTCACGATGAGGCTGAGTTCAGAAATGGTGTTCATGTTGTTTCTGGCTTGAGCCACGAGCTTGCCAATGTGAAGAAAGCAGCTGTGATGGACTCGGATATTCTTAGCAACGAAGTTGCAAAACTAGCAGCAGGAGTTGTTAAGATTACTGATGTTCTAAAGCTGAACCAAGAGTTGGTTTTGGATGAGAGTAGCAGAAAGTTTTCTGACTCGATGAATGGATTCTTGAAGAAAGCAGAGGGAGAGATTATGAATATACAAGCCCAAGAGGATGTTGCTCTATCCATGGTAAAGGAGCTAGCAGAATATTTCTATGGTGATTTGGCCAAGGAAGAAGCTCGACCGATCAGGATATTTATGGTAGTTAAGGATTTCCTCTCTATCATTGATCAAGTGTGCACAGATTTGGAAAAATAACAGAGCAAATATTGTATTTTCCACAAGATTTTCGCGTCGACAGTGAAGGCAACAAGGTAACTCTCCTAAAGATGAAATATCCTGGAGTTGAATAATATCGTGATTTTATAGTTTATGGAATGGTTGGAGTTAACTAGTTATTAGTGTATGCTCTTGATATTGCAGTTGGTTATTGCAATGTATATTGGTGAATCCAAGATCTAGAGTTGTGAGCTCAAAATAAATGTGATCTTACATTTGTATATGTTATAATATATGTAAACATAGTTCAAGGCGAAAGCAATGTATTCAGTTAAACTTATTGTAGATCATCCCTCGTCGGGTAATATTTTAGTTAGGTTAGCTAAGACCTTGAAAATATGGTGTAGCAAAGTATATAAAAGTTCACAATAAGTCCTTTGATTGAAAAGCAACGACAATTAAAAAGAATCATTGAAATCCCACAGGTGCGGTCTAGTGAGGGTAGAGTGATGTAAAGTCGTAGACCTTACCCCTACATCAAGAAGGTAGAGTGGTTGTTTCCTATAGACCATAGGCTATCACCCTTTGCTTCTAATTCAAAAATTATACCTGAACAAGGGATAATAATCTAACCTATAATTTCATTTACTTATTGTCACTATAAATGGTATAGGGAAAGATACTGAACAAAAATAAACATTCAAATATTGCATGACTATTAATTAATAGCAATACTTTTCTGGTTCAGTCAAACTATGACAAGACAGCTCCAACTCTGCAAAAAATATAAGAGTTGCTATATATTTGAACTTTTTGTATCAATTATTCTTATGGAAAAGAGGACAACTGACCATAAAATTTCGTCCATAAATTAATCCGAAGTAGCAATGGTTACATGACATTCTATATATGAATAGCTGTATTTAGACAGCTTCTATGGCCAGCTAAAATATCGGCCATATGTTCTTATAAGTATCATATAACTATTCTATGGTCATTAAAAAGATGACCGCCGAGATGAGAATAAACTCACAGCATTCTTTGCTGCTCTCACTTTGCTTACTAACACCTTCCACTTCACCTCGTCCTTCTTGGTCTGTTGCAGCATTTTCACCTTGAAATGACTGAAGCAACAAAATTGACATTTGTTAATGGTGGAATCAGTGCATAACTGAAGCGAAAAATACAAATGGAAGGAAAGTAGTTGACCACCATTTACGAGATTTTGGTTTTCAAATTGAGAATCACTACTATTCCAAGCAGCACGTGTCCTTTATAATCTCGTGCTGATTCTTAAAGGTTCAATGAGTTTTACAAAAATGGTCAACGGCTAAATATATGCATGCCATGCATCTTGTAACAGTCACTTGTCCATCTTAAACTAGATATGGTACTGTGAATAGTGACTTGACATGTAATCTACTGTGAATAAGCATAGTGCTAGCAGATGAAGTCAACACGCAAGTCATCTACTGTATGACAAAACTTTAAATAGATATCTGCTTCACAAACTGTGCTTCTATCTGATAAAATATCACCAGAAAATTTATTCACTTACCTACAAAGAGGAACTCTGCAATGGTCAGGTTCTTCACAAATGCGTGAATGTAGCTCAAATATCTGCCACATTCGCTTGCAATGTACACATCCACCAGGAACTTTGATTTTGCAACTAGAGAAATGACGGACCAGAGACTCCAGTCCCTTGCATGCAGGAAAACTACAGGCTACCTGGCTTGCTTTAAGCACCTTGTCACGAGGTCCAATAGTTCGACACCCATCCCTGCATATGTGTACCAGAGCTTCCATAGCTTCATGCAGGTGCAAATACACCTTTTTCTCTTCAATTTTGTTCAGTCTATCTTGTTTTTTCTGAAAAATAAACAATAATAAGATGATCTATTTCTACTATAGCTCATCATACCAATCATTCTACTTCAACTGACATGGCATCTCAGTGGATCAGGGACAAATTCTGGGTGTTCAAACTATAACGGAGAATGCAATATTCTCTAGACAAATTGCAGTAACCATCTTACCGTATCAGCTTCAACAACAAATTCTAAAAGTTCCTGTTCAAGTGCGGGATTAGCATATCTCATTACTTTCCAACCCTCAGTGGATGATATGCTCTTGAAGTTCTCCACAACCATACGAATGCAAAAGAGAGCAAGCCGTGGTGCATCACAGTCCCTCGCCAACTGAAGCACATCTATCACGTTATCCGAGGTCAACCAACCCTGCTCCAAATGGTTTATGCACTCTCTTTTAAGTGATGGTACTGAGTAGAAATGTGATAAGACCAACAGATGCAGAACAAACTTCTTTGCATCTCCTTCTTCGTAACTGCATTAGGTTAAAAAGGTGACATAAATTTCAATTGCTGAAAAATTGCATTGCAAGAAAAGGTAAAAGATTACCCACCCACCCCCACCCACTTGCCATTCAACCCCAACAACCAAGGAAGTGCAACCTCTACCATTCTCTCAGATGTATAAAAAAAAGTTAACATCCATCCCCAAAATCAGACATCTCGTTGACAAGGCCAAAGGAGACTGCCAATAATAATTGCTCTCAAGGGAAGCGTCCAGGATAACTTTATGTGTAGACAAAAGTACCACGTAGATAACTTTGACGTCGAAGATCTTTGTAAATTTGTGATGCTATGTAAACACTGCCCTTTGACTCAATTATATGTTTAAGAAATTCAAGATCATTTGTAACATTCTTAACCTGAATAGCTAATGTTGGATAAGCATTTTTATTAGCAATATTGAAACTCACTAAAGATTCAATAAAGTTAGAAGGTGAAACTTCCTGCATACCAGGCTGAGTAGAGGAAACGGATGAATACATAGACGGCACCATGAGGTACCCCAGAGATCTTTATGCATCTAATACCATTCCTTTCTTTGGATTGCTGTAAAAGATTCCCCAGCACTGGAGATGCAATAGTCTATGGAAACATAAGGGAGGAAGAACAATAATTAGTGGGCATTGTTAATAAACAGAACCTGATAGACAAAACAAGAAGTTCAAACACTCGACTTTCTCGTATAATTGTTCACAAGTGTAACCACTTTCTGGCCCTACTTTACAGATACAAAATGGTACAGTAATCCTGTAAAATGCCAATTTAGTGCAAAACAGAATCCAGTCAAATTGAAGACACGAAAAGAGTGATCTAGTGCATGCCTCAATGAAAAAGATGCGCACGGTATGCAATTGGTAGGATCTTATTAAGGGAATACTGACCAGAAGGGCATAATGAGCTGGAATAACTGATCCATCCTCTGTAGTTACATGTACATCTGCTCCAAATCCTTCTTTGAAGAGCCTGTCCCATGTATCTTTTGTTTCTTTTGGGACACAATCAGAATTAGCAAATTGTCGAGGATCAGTGGCTCTTGAATGGATTTTACCAGGAACTGGAGGGGGTTTTGGAATGTTAGTAGGTAGATTGCAAACAGGAGATGTTGGATCTTCAAGAAATTCTACACTGTCAGCTGTGCCTTCTTCTATGTGTATGTTGAAGGATCCACCAAAAGATTCAACAGCTGATGATAGCCAAGGGGTATGCAAGTCTGGGGATGCCATCAACTACTAGTCAAATATTTAGCCAACAAAGAAATGTCAGGACCACCTATTGAATGAAACAAAAGGCGAAAAACAAGTTACAAATTTTCAAGCTTTACTTGAGAATATCAAACAAACCAGATATCAACAACAACAACGACATACCAAGTGCATCCCACAAGTGAGTTTAGGGAGGATAAGATGTACGTAGATCTTACCCTCCCTTTGTGGGGTAGAGAGACTATTTTCGATAGACCCTCAACTTAAAAGGGAAGTTATTCATGGAATGATTGCAAGAAGACGAACTGACAACAAAATATCAAGATACAAAACAAAATGCAGTGATTGGTAATAGCAACACATAGATGAATAAGAAACTACGTGATTACTAAATAATACTACTAATAATAAGGAGAACTAAAGAAGAGGATATGGGGAAAATACCCTGCCTCTCCCACCTAATGGTGACAACACTCGACTACCTACTAACCTTGTATCTCAATCCTCGACCTTCGTACCTTCCTAGCTAGGAGTCATGTCCTTGTTAAAATGAAGTTGTGCACAGTAAACTAGACATCCATTACGACATAGCAAATCCAGTTCAAACAATCCAAACCAACCCAACAATCCTAGGCAGCTGATTTTATCTTTCATGCCAAAGACATTTATCAAACAAATAATAAAAAATAAAAATTGGCATCTATTTTTAAGCATATAAAGGGGAATGAAAAGAAATAATGGAATAAAAGCTCAAAAGAAACAACACTAAGAACCTTCAAATATCTTAGGGAGTAAGGGACTAATAACTTTATACACTAAATTTGCTATTTGCTTTACTTTCCTTTGAAGTCAGAAGCCTATTCCATGCTTTTTCAGAACCCAAAATTGAGCAATATTCACAAGTACCATTAGACAAAGAAGCAAAACAGAAGAAAGAAATTGCCAAACAAGTCCTAAAAACTTATCTTTATTCAAATACATAAATCTTGTTATGAATATATACACACAAACATTTATTTATTATTAAGAAAGAACAAAGTTCTGCTCTCTTTGACTAATTTCCTTTCTATAATCAATGTGGCAAGGCTTTCCCATTAAATTATTGCAACAATCAAACAACAGTGCCCAGTGGTCAGTAAACTGTTCGAGAATCACCAGGTCTCAGGTTTAAATTTTACTAGAGATAGAAAAAGAAAAACACGGAGGACGTGTTTGGTACGGAAAAAAATATTTCTCAAAAAAATAAATTCATAAAAATAGACAAAATAAGTTGTATAGATGTTCTTCCAAGTTCATTGTCTCAGCTCCACCCATCCAACCTCCCAATCCCAACCTTTTGATTATCCCATCCACGAACCCCACTCCCCATTTCATCTCGACTCCATAGCAACTTGCTAAAACACATATTAATACTCTTGAAAAAACATTTTCTTGGTTACTTATCAAACGCTAGAAAATAAATAAAATATCCACTTATTTTCCCATGCAGCTAATTGAGGTGTGCATAAATCAACACCGAGTCAGTTTATAATAAAAAATAAAAATCAAGCAACACTTCCCCACCACGAAAAAACAAAAAACAAAAAACAAAAACGAGGATTCAACTTCTATCAATTGATCAATGAATAAATATGTTCTAAGAGAAAAAAAAAACATATCTAAAATTTGATAAAACACAATTTTTTTTTCTATCAATATTGATATAGTAGAATTAAACAGTGTAAACTCCATTGGAGAAAAATAAAATCAAAACTTGATAACCCATTTAACTTAATAATAATGCAAACAAGTCATAATGGACTCACAGCAACATACCTTATCAGTTGGAAAAAGTTAAAATCTTCAAATCTCTTTGAAAGTCCCCAAGAATTCTCTCTATAAGCTTTCAGTTAAAAATATCCTGTACAGTTAAAAAAAAAATCAAAGAAATTTCCATGAATTTAGCCCGTCCATCCAGAAAATTCTGATCTCAAATATCTATCACATGAGCTAAAATAAAGGGTGAAAAAAAAACAGAGGAAAATAATCTTGATTTTCATGAATCCACTGATATAGATGATCAATTCAATTTGAAAAAAATAAATTAAAACTTACCTGAATGGACAAATTGGAATTTGGGTATGATAAAAACAACACTTTTTTTTTTTTAATTTAGAGAAAAAGGAGACTTGTGGGTTAGGAGGAAGAAGAGAAGTAGTACTTATTTGAGGTGCAGCCAAGTAGGAACAGAAAAGAAAAGGGGGTTGCAATAAATACATAATCTTTATACTAGAGTATATATTAATGATGATATTTACTACTACTTGGCCCCTTTTGACTTAGCACAGAGATTAAGAAATAGTAAATGATAGAGGTAATTTTATCAAATTTCTCTTTGAATATAATTGATGCAATGTATTAAAAATATAATAGGAAAATAACTACAATTAATGACAAGAATAAATTAGGAACTAAGTGTAAAATTATCTCTTGATTTCATAAACTGGACAAGTATTGTTGGACATTTTAAAATAGTATACGGAAGATGGACAGAGGAAGTAATACTTATTGGTCAAACTTTTACTAGCTTGGGTCTGGATTTAAGTAATATGTATTTTTTTATATTTATAAAGTTTTGACATTATTAGTATGATTAAAAAATATATTTTAAAGTGTTAGTCAAAGTTCATATTATTTGACTGTTAAAGAGGAAATTATAACAACTACAAAGGAATGAAGGGAGTGTATGATTACAAAAACATTAGTAACATAAATATTAATTTATTTATAATTTAAAATTATTACATACTGTCTCATTAATTAATAAATTTTTACTAAATTTCAAGTTAGATTCACCACTTCTTCAGATTTCAAATTAGATATATGTCTCAAAGATACTAAATATATGTATTTTTATTATCAAATACATTTTGAAATACAAATACATAAAAAAAGAGGCGCAAGAGAAAGAGGAGATGGAGGGTAAGCGAGAAAGTTAGTGTATCACAAATACATGTGAATCATGTTTGGATCACTATTTTAAAAGACAGTGTTGGGACTAGTCTCAAGACTCATCCTGGGAAAGGGCTCTAGCAAAGCGCCCTGAGAGGCTGAGACGTCCGATTGTACACCCTAAACACACTCAACACCCAATGCTCAGGGTTCGTCTAATAGATCTTACATAAAGGACGTGTTAAATTCTTAGTTAGCATTGTTGATCCTAATAATTTTATTTAATAAATGAATAATACTTAATAGTTTTTGCATCTATAAAAATATGAAGATTGAGAATAATTCAGATAATAAGTTGTAGTATCACATATTTACTATCTGGTAACGCCATGATTATTAATTAACATTTCTTTTAGAAATACATAACCAAATTTTGCATCTCCACTTATCATTGGTCTTCATGTTTTTGTCATTTGTCTCAAAATTATCGTATTTTATTATTTCATTATTTGAAAGTAATTTTATTTTTACTCATGATGGAGTAATATTTTCATTGTAATACTAATAAGTTTTATTGATTATTTTCTTTTAGAGAGAAAAATTACATAATATGACAGTGATATATTTTTAGAAATAATGATTCTTTTATTTTTGAAAGTTAAAATATTAGAATTGATTTGGATCTCATAACAATGTTTATATTATTACATTATTTATACTTGTAAAATCATGTTAAAAATTTTATTTTCTACGAGTTTCATTAATCATGTTTTTAATTATTTATAATTTTGTGTTATTATCTTATTTTATTACAAATTTAAAGATTCATGGACTTACACCCCATGCCTTAGGAACTTGCGTCTTACTCTGTGCTAAGTAAAATATTCCGACTCATGCCCCCACTTTTTAAAACATGATTAGAATAGAACGTATCTAAAATAAATTATTTTCAATTTGACCATCATGAATTTGAGATACATATATATGAGTGTGACAAATACATGTATCTGATAAAGTAAATATGGAATGAACAGTAATTTTCAAAAATAAAATAAAATCGCATAATTAGACCTTAGAATTTGTGTTATTTGCTCTTAGTAAAACTATTAAACGGGTCGCAAATTAGTGTTTTATTATAATTTTATATATACTTTAGACCCAATATATTTTTGACTTTTATATTTGTCAAGACATTTTATTTACACATTTAGGTTAGTTTTATTCTGATTGAATATTCTAACTCCTAAATAAAGTACTTAATTAGACCTTTTGATTCAAAATTTGAAAGGAAAAGAAACTTTGTATGTGCTTTCATTAGCTTATTAGATAGTTAAGTTAATCATAAAAAAATTATCATTTCTTTTAGTTAAACACATTCTCTTCAATAAGTCATAAAAAGATATTTTTAAATATAATTAAAAAAGTTGACATATTTTATGTGGTTAACTTAATTGCACACAATTTTTTTCTTCAAAATCTGAATTCGACATATCCAATTGGAACACTTATTAGGAATTGAGGTGTTAAATTAGAACAAAACTTGGTTCGAAAGTCTAAATGAAATACACTAACAAATTTAAAAGTTTGACAATTTGAATGAAATTTATTGATAAGATTAAGAAACTATTAGGGCCTATTTGATAAGACTAAGTAATTGAATTTGGGATAATTTGATGTAATTACACTATCTGATGTGTTTGGTTGGTCATTGGTCAGTAGGTAATTTGGTATAATTGAGTATAATTGGTAGGGTATAATTACACTCTCCAATACACGTAGGCGAACAATCCAACCTTTGGAACATACTACAGCCCCCATCAAGGTGCCAAATTCATGGGGTGGAGTCTGTGAATTGTTGATAATTATATGGTGTAATTACAAATTGATTATTTTTTAACTTCTTTCTTTTATTTTATTTTTATTTTTATTTCTATTATTTTAAATTCTTTTTATTTTTATTGTTCTAGTGTTTTTTTAAAAAATATCTATTTTTCATTCTCAACCTTTAATTCATGTGATTCCATGCAATTTTTTATATTATCTTTTTTGTTTGTTTATTTATGTTTATTTTTTTCATTAGCATGATTTTATTAGTATTCTAATTTTAATTAAACTTGAATTCATTGTTGAATAAAGTTATAAACTTACGTGTTTTTTTTCTTTTAAATTATTTTTATGTATGTTGAAATTTGACATAAGAGTATTATGTTAAATTTTTCATTTTGAATTCAGAACTTTTGTTACATTTTTAGTTTCATTTGTTTTAGTAGTATTGACTTGATATTTCACATTACAATCTATAATTTTTGTGAAACATGCATTTCATGATATTCGTATAAATCTTATACTTTTAGTTTTTATGGTTAATTTAATTAAAATATACTAATTTAAGAAGTATAAATTAATTTATTTTATAATATTAGTTAAGAGCATATGTTTACTAATTAATATATTTTCAAAAGACATATATTTTAAATATTTAATTTAATATTATTTATAAATACTCGTATTTTTCTAATATAAAATTTTAATTTTAGTTAATTAACTTTTATTTTTAAAATTTAATATAATCTTGCAATTACACTTGTGCAATCAAACAACACATTCATAATCACACTATAATTATATCGTGACAAACAAATAGATCACGATAATTATTAGACTTTATAATTACTAAACTGATAATTATTATCGTACATCAATTTCAATTACTAGGTGACTTTCCATTTTGCTTAAAAATCAAATTCACCAGCTTTCAAAATGCTTAATGAATCTTTTACTCTTGATTCCATTTTCTAAATAAAATATTTTTTTCTTTTAATTCTGCTAAGAAAAATTAGCCTTCAATATTCATGCATCCCATTTAAGGGGAAAAAAAGTTATTTTCACGAAGTACATTTAAATTTAAAATAAATAATAAAAAAGTACCATGTGATGTTAAATTAGAAAATCTTTATCACAAGCGCTCATGTTTGAACGAGTTCAATATATATTATTTTTTAATTTTGATTTATGATAATGATAGATTTTTTATATATATGTTTAAAATTTTTAAATTGTTAATTATTAGACTTATCGTCTCTACATTTTATGTTATTCTCTCTGTCACAATTTATGCGATATTGATGAAATTTCAAGAATCAAAATTTTAAATTAACAATTATTATGACCTATGATACCTTTTATATTATTTCAAGTAATATATATAAAGTTTTTGATTTATTGATATTATATATCCTTTTAAGAAATACTTTCTTTTTGACACAAATATAATGATTAAAATGTGTTAAATAACTATTTAATTTTATTTATCCAGTTTTAATAAAAAACTTAGTTTATGATTTTGTATTTGTTCTATCTTAAATCTAGTATTTACCCGACTCTAAATAATTGATTAGGATGATATAGTAACATCATAATTAAAGCAATCAAAAAAATATAATTTATTAAGACTAATATTATAAAATTATAATTGAAATAACTAAAGAAATATAAATAAACAACTAAAACAAACACGTTACTTACCTTTAAAAAATTCACAAAATATCTTTATGAATCCTGTACGCTCTTCCTGAGGGTGGAGCGTGGGGGTGGGGGGGGCATTAATGATCAGTCCTTTATACAAAGTGCATTTCTACATTTCATAAATGCTCTATTTACTTTTAACCCCCCCGCCCCGAAAAAAAAAAGAAAGGAAATAAAAACATGATGCTCCAATTGACAAATCCACTTGCCAATAAATGACGACTCTTCTTCCACTTATCTTTAATTTCATTTTCACGTGATATTATTCAAAAAGTGAGAAAAGGATAGGTTCAATTTAACTTAATTTCTTTTCTACATCTTTTTTTAGAAAAATTATATACACATATATTTATTTTTATATATAATAAGTCACTTATTTGAGCAATTTAAGATCGTCATACTTGATTCAACTGCTTAGACAACAACAAGTAAGTAGTTGAGTATTAAATTAACGTATCTGCTTAGTTTTGCGATGATTATTAACGTGTCTATTTAATTTTACGATGTTTGACTAGCCTAGGATCGTCGTGCCTGCTTCAACGACTTGAAGCAGACAACTGCAACCAGGCAACTGCAAGCAAGCGGCTGAGTATTAAATTAACGTGCCTGCTTAGTTTTGCGGTGATTATTAATATATCTACTTAATTTTATGGTGCCTGATATAACGTTTTACAATGACTATTAATGTGTCTACTTAATTTTACAGTGTCATTTCTATTAATTATTATTTAATTATTTCTTTGTCTACCTTAACTATGAAATTACAATATTACCCGTAATAAATTATTTTTCCATATAGAAGTAATATGCATTATTTAAAAACTACTTAAAAATATTATAAATTCAAATAAATAAATAAATATTAAAATTATTAATTCTCAAAATTTTATCTAAATCACAAAAATAATATATATTGGACCCGTATGGAGAAGCCTTTGATTATTGAGAATATCCATATGATCCAATGTGCCCATAGTATATTCAATATTTAAAGTTCACTATCCATGGCCCATAATGACAATGATCTTATCTTTGAAATTATGCCAGTTTCTGTTATTATTCAAAAGAATATGTGGATGAGAAACTATAGGATGAATAATTTTAATTAAATTTTGTTTTTGAAGAAAAAATTATTTTTGTCTTGAGAGAATAGGGAGTAATCTCTATAATTAGATATTATATATGAATTATATACAGGAGCCAAGTTAATAATTCTCATACATGAATTTTGTCCAACTTAGTAGATTGTATTCAAATAATGTATTTGTGTTAATGGATTCATTAAAAATGTATAAATATTAGATTTAAAATTTAATTATTATTACTTACATTCTGTTTGGAGGGTTGTTATGTATAATTTTATTATGCCATGTATCATATTGCGTTATTCTACTAAATACAATATTTTGATAAAGTAATATACCGTTCTTCGATTCTACATAATGACACATTAATAACTTGAATGATAAAACTACAAGAAAAGTAGGATAAAAAGCTACTATAAAAAAATGAGATAAAATATTTAGTAATAAATAAAGATAAAATAAAAATTAGTATTGAGATAATGATTGAATCACGTCTATTGCACCATATCCGTGCGGTGGCGAAGCAAATGATAATTATGGTTCACATATATGAAGTTGGGCGGCTCATAAGTAGGCGCATAGGCAATAGGAGTGTGACATTTGGAGTTGGACTTATTTGCAGCTAAAAAGAATGGCAGGGGCGGTCACCGAAAAGTTGGAGTTGGAAGCCCACCCATCCTTTATTCTTGTCCATAAAATATCTTTGGAAATTCTTGCACAATATTCTAATGTTCATATATATTATCAGGTCTCGGGAGGGTATCACTGACGTGATTGATATTTAAAAATTATTATTTTTCAAATGAATCACTTGACTCAATCACTCATTCATCAATATCAGAAGACTCAATTTATGTAAAAAAAACGTTCTAGTAGGTTCATCAATTAAAGACTCAATAAAATAATAGTTAAAACTGACAATCCACATCACTTCAGTATTTTGAAAATAGTTTGAAAAGTACAAGTCTTCAAAAATGAAATAACAACTCTAATCCATTATTGTCTATGAAACATCTATCTTAAATCATCTAGATGGTGTCAATGACAAGTTCATGGCTACCTCAAATTAAAATGAAAATACTAAACTCAAAAGTAAGAATGATATAAGTGTTATCCTCTGAATATAGGGGAGAACTCACCAATGAGCTGATAGAAGATACGATCCTCAATGAAGCGCCTAATGGTGATCTCTAATACCCGTCTCTGCATCATGAAAAAATGCAGACCCAAATGGACATCAGTACGTGGAATGTACGAGTATGTAAAATAGATGGAAAGGAAAGAACGCAATCAAGATACTCAACTCAAACATCAACTCAACTTAGGAGACTCAACTCAACCCAAGAAACTCAATTCAACCCAGGAGACTCAACTCAACCATCAACTCAACTTAGGAGACTCAACACAACCATCAGCTCAACTCAAGAGACTCAACTCAACCATCAACTCAACTCAGAAAGATAGAGGACTCAATCAGACTGTCAAAAGTCTAAAGTAAGAATACGATTTAGACAAAGACCAATCACATCCAATCTAATCTAATCAGAGTACTATCATGTCCTATTGAGAGTTTCTCTAACCGACGAGCATCACCTATGAGCTGGTGATGATACAACGAAGTTATGTCATTGACACATCCATCCAATATCTTTCCAGGGTAAAAGATATCCCTTCAGTGGGTCCACAATCAATAAAATCAAGTCTTCTTTTTGGGACAATAGGGAAACATCCAATTTTATGATTCAATCCTCTCCTACGCTGGCTATGTAGTTATTGAGTTCAAGTTGGACTTACTCTTACTCAATTCAGTGCTCAATACTCCTTCCAAGACTCAACATGCTCATAAGACATCAATCCCATCGATTGACTCATTCAATTAGTCTCATTGGATATTTGTCAAACTCAATTCATCACATCAATCATCATCTTTTTTATTGGGAACATTCATTTAGAATTAGTTCATGACTCATCAAGACTCTCTATCATCCATCGTTCAAACTTAAGATATTTAAGTGCAAAATAGAGTTCAAACGTTTATAAATTTTGTAGACTCTTCTGGCTCAAATCATACTCATGTATACCCATTTAAGTGCAATATATAAAAAAATATAAGAATTCATTCCAGGGTTCATGTAGAAAAATAAAAATCATCTATTTCAAGTGTTTAATTCATAAAAATTATCATTCATGCAAGATTACATAAAAATACACTAGGATTTAAGAAAAGCTTTCAAGAAACATACATGGAAGGTTCAATTCATTCACAATTCAATCAATCTGTTACATAGGGCACATAGAAGAACAAAATTCATGGTTTAGTTAGTTTTACATACCCAGAAGAATACAAGTTCTTGAAGAACCCTTAACTTGGAAACTTATAGCTTGAACTTGAGAAACCCTTCTATGAAGTTCTTGAAGTTTGAAGAAGAATCTTGATTCAAAACTCTAGGTTTGAAGAGAATCTTGAACTTGGAGCCTTTGGATATTGTGAATTTAGAGAAATTCATTTCTTGAAGTTCTTGATCTTTGGAAGAAGAAAAATTAGGGATCTTGAGAATAACAATACGTATAATGATGTTATTAGGTTATAATATGGACTTTGCGAGGTTATTTAAGGATAAAAGGTCAATAATATCATTTTGGAAAAGTCAAATAATCATCAAAATTGAAAAAAAACTTTTTGATAAGTTTCGACGACCAAAATGACAGTTTTAGGGCTCTATTGTCGAACCATTTGGTGGTATGCCATACGGAGACCTTGGGTCGCCCTTTTTGACAGATTCTAAGCTTTCTTGGAGCATTTCGGCTGTCTAAATCAGCGGATCGCCGAATTTTACAGATTTGTCAGTCTTGAATAAAACGATCATAACTTTTTACTCCAAACTCCGATCAAGGCAAAATTAGATTCGTTGAAAAGACAATTCAAAGATCTACAATTTAATATATTAGGAGTTACATAAATCATTATGTTCTGAGAGATATTTCTATTTGAAGTTGACCCTTCTATGAACTCACACCGAAATTTAGCCCATTGAAATATTTTGAACTTATCTTGACCTTGGGCATTCCTTATGATCTCAAATCATATCTGACTCACTTCAAATACTTAAGAAAGGACCTTAACATACATTCACAACTTTGAAGTTGCTGAATTACCCAATTTCGTAGAACTTCATATCAAAACTCAATCGGTAAGGAAGGCTTCATATCAACTTTGTGTTAAAGAATTTTTGTGACCTTAATTTATCTCAAATCTATCATCCCACTATAGAATAGGCTTTAATACCTATATTCAAGATTAGAATCACTCGGTATGATCCCATAAACATAAGAGAGAAGTTCAGATCTTAACTTAGAAATTTTCAAGGTGTTACAACATAATTGATGAGTATTACATGATTGGATTCAAAATTTCACTAAAATTTATTTTTTTTAAAAATTGACATTTAAAATTGAAATCATAAAATAAAATTTTAAATCCTTTCAACCATTAACTCAATTTCTAATATTATATTTTAGAAGTTTAATATCTATATATATACATTAAAAAAATATTGAAAGTATAATATTGTAATGACCCTCCAGTTTTTTTATGTTTTAATATCTTATTTTCGTCGTTTAGAGCATCCCAATAGCAGATCTAAGTCATTATGACTTGGTGGTATTAACTGTTCGGTCGTCTAATCATTTATTTGGATTTTATGTCTGTTTTCCTGGTTTGGCACTTTTAAAACTTGAATAGTTGACTATAGGCAAAATGTTAGGTTAACTGCCTCAGAACAAAATTTAATTGTTCTATCAGCTCTAAAATGATCATTTTAGGTTAATAGTATGGTAGGCTCAAGCCTCGAGGCTTTCGGTGCGAGTATTCATTTAGTATTTTAGCCTTTTTGAAAAAATTGGCTTAAGTTTGACTTTGGTCAACATTCTAAGAAATCATACCCGTATGAAAATTTCGTGTGTAGTTAGCTCTAAAACCTTGACTTTGATCTAGAATGACCTTTCGTTCAATTTTTAGGCTTCCAAACTAGTAACTCACTTTGTAGATTTTGGTGAAATTTGACATGTAAGAGTGGGACCTACATTCAATAAAAATGACCTTCGTTGAAAATTTGAATTGTGTCATTGAGTTCAAAATATCAAATTTAGTGGAGTAACATATTAAGTTTGTGCACGAAATTTTGAATAAATTTCAAACACCCCATCAAAGTTTTGAAATTGGCCAAAAATCAGCTGAAATGCATCAACTAGTGCAAACCAAATTTACCTTCATGTTCGCAGGCCCTTGTGGCCAAATTTGCGAGGGTTTTCCACCTTTACCTGCACGATTGCGAGCCTCAGATCTCATTCACGAGGGTCTATTCAGTTGACCCGCGATCACGAGGCTACCCTTCCCATTCGCAAAGGCCTTCTCGTGTGTGGGATGCGATCATGGGTTGGATCCCCCATATTTGCTAAGGTATGTGAAGTCTGGTATTTATTTAAGAGACCAAATGTAGTTCAACTCATATCAGAAACTTTAAAACTTGACATCTCTCTCATTTTAGCTCTGAATTGGGTGATCCAAAGCTTGGATTATGGAGGATTTTCATGGAAACATGTTGGAGTGTCAAAAACGTGTTGGAGGACCTTTATTTAAGGTTATTTTATGCATCTAGTTGTTGCTACTATTGAATTCTTTGCTTAATTTTGGGAATTTTTTGCATTGATGATTTTAGGATGTTCCAAGCTTTGAATTATGTTTCATACAAGTTTGGAAAACTATTAGGACCTTTTCATAGAGTCAATTCTAGATTTTTCGACATGGGTCTCACTTTTTCATTTTTAACACCAAAAGTAACTCATCTCTGTTTAATGTGATTTTAGTATCAAAATCACTGTATTAATATTGTGATTATATTTTTGATAGCATGACAACATTTCAAGGTTGTTCGAAAGGAAAAACTCTAGAGAAGTGATTGGAACGCATATGTTTAGCCTTAAGGTAGGCTACGACTTTTCATTCTTAGATTGAGATTGAATATGTAAATCCTTGTTGATTAGTTGGAATTTGGATTGGCTAGCTATTGGACCATATTTAGGTGATTAGAAATCATGCATTAGGTTTAATTCAAAAAAATTTGAGAACTTATGAGCATGTTTTTTTTTCATTATTGATCATTCTTACCTTGTGGTGTGTCTAAATACTTTTTTATTTACTAGTTGAAACATGTTGGCATTAGTTTAGATTTGACTAGTCCTTTCCTTAGTTTGCCCCGACGTCACCTATTAGATCCTTGTATATTGATATAACAAACTTGAGCTAATAGATTAAACCTTAGCTTGGCAGTAACCTTGCACTAATGAGATTTTATCCTAAACTCCCTGACTCTGTGGCCATGTGAGTTACGTTTGTGATATCGAGTTTTGTTCTGTAATCATAGGCTAATTTTTGGATTCAACTCAAATGGTTGAATTAATTAACCAACTATAAAGAACATTCCATGGTGACTTTTGATAACAATTTGATATGGGCACCCTCAACAATCACATTACTACATTTAGCAAGCATCTAGTTCAAGATCTGGCCTCAACCCCATTAATAGCTTTGATGAGAATCCAATTCAAGGTATGGCCTCGACTGTGTTGACTTCTTTGGTAGGAATTTGGTACAAGGTCTGGCCTTGATCAGATTGATACCTTGGGAGAGAGTTTAGTTTGTTATACGACCTCTATTCTTTCGAATTCTATTAGTTTAGACTGAAGTTCTAGTTCTATATTCTCCGACCTTGGATTCACGGGTTCAGTTTTTAATAGATTTAATTATTTGAAGTATCTATCAGACTTATGGGGGTCAACTTAGGTTTTTTATTTAAAATTATGCATGAGTGTACCTTCTGGACTTATAGGGGCCCGATTAAGTGTAGTTAGCTTGTAGATTACTTAGTTTGGTTATTTCTACAACCATTTGTTTTTTTACTTCAGATATCCACTCTTGACTTCTGTTCTATTTTGTTCCTCCTTATCATATCACCTTTACGTTTTAGGCTCGGTCGGCCTATGATGTCTAGTGGGTATTTGTTGTTTTGGTACTCATACTGCACTCTATGTCTATTTTTGGATGTAAGTCTGAGCACAATTACCGATGCAAATTCGAGCGAGCTATAGTCTGCATCAGAGACGAGGGTGACCACATGACATCCTGAATATACCTGTCTCCTTCCGTATATAGTTTATTAGCCTTTTGCCTATTTGAGACAAGTCTTTATTTTTTTGGTCTACTTTTGGAACTTGTATCTATTTTTGTATCAACTCTATACTTGTGACTTTTAGGTGCTGGGAGGGATCACTTATTATGTGTATATCTTGATTTGTATCTGCCTTATTATTCCATTTATCTTAAATTGCTTATTCTTGCACAGTTTCAAACCTTTAAACCATTACTTACTATTTTAGTTAACGGTCATCTTGCCTACTAGTGAGTTATAATCAGTGTCATCATGACTCGAGGAATTGCCCACGATAGTTGGTACCAGAGCTCCAGGTTCACCAGTCTCACTTGTATAGAGGTAACATCTTGAAGAGTCTTCTAGATTGATGGGAAGATGTTCGTGACATATCTTCAAGAGGTTATAGGATGTCACTAGGAATATTTTCTATTTTTCATCATTTTATGCACCGTGTGTTGGATTAGTTTCATGAAGTCTTACTTGTTTCATTGTTTCACAGGGAAGGCTCGTACATATGGTTCTACTAGTGGTTGTGATCCACTAGGACCAACAGATATGACCCCAACTAGGGGTAGAGGTCGACCACAAGGTCGAGGTAGGGCTACAACACCAGCCCCAAAGCTTTAAAGCTAGTAGAGGAGCACTAAAATGCTTCTATTCCTCCCTAACAAGAGGGACTAGGATTAGCATGACCACCAGATGCACTTGCTATGGCTCCAAATTTGCAGGCTAATATTGCTCAGCTAGTGATAGTACTTGCGGGTATGCAACAAGCCCTAGCTCCAGCTGTTCTAGTACCGTAGGGTTATCCTGCACCACCAGTCCCAACATACGTTATCACTCAATAATGATCTTAGAGGGTGTTATTCATTACAGGAACAAAAAATGTTGGGGGTGTTTTAGAGGTTGTCACCACTGATATTTTCTAAAGAAATTTGGGAAGGATGCCCACGAGATCTTGACTATATGCCATGAGTAGCTAAAATCCCTAGGTCTCATAGAGTTGAGAGGAGCCAACTTCACCACTCATCAGTTTTGTGGGGCAGCCAGTTAGTGGTGGAGCTCATACTTGCAGAACAACTAGATCACCTCTTATATCTTAGGGTGAGTTTTCTTATCCAAGTACATCCTCGAAGTGTCAAGGACTGAATCTAAGACCATTTTACGAGGTTGGAGCAAGACTTCACTTTAATGTTAGAGTATGAGGCTAGGGTTTACAAGGTCTTCTATCATGCTACAATGATACCATCCACAGAGCAGAAGAGAGCCCATTACTTTATACATGGGTTGAGATTTTAGTTGAGGATTGAGAAAGAGCATTTGACTTCAGCTAATCACTCATTTCTTGATGTAGTTGACCATGTCTGTGCTATAGATCATAATCATCGTGAGGCTAAAAATGACAATAATAAGAGATCTCATTACCAAGGCAGCTATAGTAGGTCCTAGTCTAGGGGTAGGGACTCTTATGATAGCCCCACCAAAGGTTTTAGCAACATCAGTCTAGTTGGCCTATTCAAGTGATATTGTATGCTTCAAAGGGTAACTAGCATTATTAGGGTCGATCTAGCTTTGGGGAAAAGTTTGAGAGGTTCAAATTAAAGTTGTACAAGTTGTATTGGATCTATTCTTATGGGTTGTTCTTCTCAAGTTTGTTATGACTCAAGGTTGTTATAACTGCGATAAGCTTGATTGTTGGTCTAGAGAGTGCCTTATTGAGGTTTTAAAAATAAGACCATAGAGGTGATCATCAAGGTACATAGGTTAGTCCTCGAAGAGGAAGGTCATGTGGTAGGATAGATGATCGTGATGGAGGATGTTAGGGCTATTTTTATGTTTCTCTAGCAAGGGTAAATGTCGAGGCATCAAATAACGCCATTTCAAGTATGGTTTTTTTTATGCCACTAGACTCTTTCAACTTTATTTGATCCAGTCTCTACCTTTTCATATGTATCTATATATTTAAATCCCCTATTAGGTGTGAGTTATAAGCCGCTAACAGTAGTGTTGCTTGTTTTGACCCAGGTAGGTGATTCTTTAGTAGTGGATTAGGTTTATAGATCTTGTTTGGTGACTATCCAGGGCAAAACACCTGAGTGGATATTTTTTTTCTTGACATGTTAGACTTTGATATGGTTTTAGGCATGAAATGCTTATTTCCTCACTATAGGATTTTGCATTGTTATGCCAAGACTGTGACCTTAGCCATGCCTGTCATTCAACATGTTTTATGATAGGGTGCTTACAATTGTACATCGGTAGAGACCATATCTTTTATGCGGGCTTAGCAGTTGGTTCCCTTCGAATGTTTAGCTTATTTGACCTATGTATGGGATGTGGCTAGTGAGGTTCCCCTATTGATTTAGTTCCTATTATTTAAGAGTTTGTTAATCTGTTTCTTACTGACCTACCTGGCCTACACCTAAAGTGTGATATTTGTTTCACCATAGACTTAGAGTTGGGCACTAAACCCATTTTTGTTTTACCTTATTAAATGTCATCTACAAAGCTTAATGTGCAGCTTAAGGACCTCTTAGGTAAGGGGTTGATATGTTTGAGACTATTGTTGTGAGGTGCTCCCATTCTATTTTTTAAGAAGAAAGGTGAGACTTTACCATGAAGAACCATTACCCCATGCCTCACATTGATAACTTCTTTGATCAACTTCATAGTGTCACAGGGTTTTCTAAGATTAATATGAGATCTGGCTATCACCAATTGAGGATTAGAGTGCATACATCCTTAAGACTGTATTTAGGACTCGTTATGACTAATATGAGTTTCTTGTGATGTATTTTGAGTAGACTAATGCCCATACTTGCTTCATGGATTTGATAACTCATGTAGACCCTATTTTGACTCCTTTGTCATAGTGTACATTGATGATATTCTAATTTTACTCGCAGAGTAGAGAGGAGCATGTGTAACATTTAGGGATTGTTCTCCAGACTTTGAGAGATCAATAACTTTATGTTAAGTTCTCAAAGTGTGAATTTTAGTTGGAATCTATGACATTCTAAGGGCACGTAGTGTCTATAAAGGACATTATAGTTGATCTAGTGAAGATTGAGGCTATTCGTGATTGGGCTAGGACCACATTTGTTATAAGGATTCAAAACTTTGTCAGATTAACTGGCTACAACAAATGGTTTCTGGAGGGTTTCTCTATCATAACAACACCCTTGACCAAGTTGACTCAACTTGATGTTCCCTTTGTGTGGTCTGAGAAATGTAAGACGAGCTTTCAAAGACTCAAGGAGTTGCATACCACCTCTTCTATTCTAACTCTTCCAGTTGAGGGCAAGGGCTTCAAAGTGTATTGTGATACATCTTGGCGTTGGTTTGGGTTGTGTATTGATGCAGTGAGGATGAGTTATAGCATATCCATCCAGTCAGTCAAGGGCATACAAGCACAACTACCCTACTCATGACTTAAAGTAGACATTGATAGTTTTCACGCTTAGGATCTAAATGCACTATCTATACGGAGTCCCTTGTGAGATTTACACTGATCACTGCAACCTTTAGTATATCAGGAGCCAGAGGGATCTTAATTCAAGATAGTATCAATGGATTAAGATCTTAGCAGACTATGATCTATCTATTCTCTATCATCTAGGCAAGTTAAATGTAGTAATGGACGCCTTGAGTCAAAAAGTAAGGAATATGAGTAGCTTAGCCTATTTTCCTACTATGGAGAAACCTTTGACTTTGTACTTCCATTCTTTAGCCAATAAGATGATTAGATTATGTATTTCATATTCCAGGTGGGTATTGCTCTTTATAGGGCTTTAGTCTTTTTAGCTTGATCAAATCCATGCCAAATAATTTAAGGATGCATTATTGGTATCACTCAGAGACAAGGTATTGCAAGGTGATGGTAGCTAGGCTACTTTAGATTCAAATGGAGCTTTGCAGTTTGATGGCTTTCTTTGTGTTTTGAGGTTAGAGGCTTGATTTAGTTGATTCTTTGTGAGGTCCATGATTCCAGATATTCTATCCATTTGGGCATCACAAACAAGTATCAAAATTTTAGGCAACACTACTAATAGGCCAATATCTATTATAAAATGACTTAATAAGTCACCTACTTATTGGGATAATCTTAACATTTGCTATGAAAATGACTCAGCAAGTTAGCATCTTGCTGGAGCTTTATATCTGCTATGAAATGACTTAGCAAGTCACTTACTTATTGGGACAGTCCTAACATCTGCTGTAAAATGACTCAGTAAGTCAATATCTTGCTGGGGCTATCCTTATATCTGTTGTGAAATGACTCAGCAAGTCACATGCTTATTGGGACAGTCCTAACATTTGTTGTAAAATGACTCAGCAAATCAATATCTTGCTGGGGCTATCCTTATATCTGCTGTGAAATGACTCAGCAAGTCACCTACTTGCTGGGACAATCTTAACATTTGCTGTGGAAATGACTCAGCAAGTCAGCATCTTGTTGGGGCTATCCTTATATCTACTGTGAAATGACTTAGCAAGTCAGCTTATATTGAATAATTGCCTATGTAAATGTCATATATAGTGAAAAATTGAGTTGTGTTAGTCTAATTTCAAATTAAAAGCTAGATTCAGTAGTGATCTTATACATTGATGTGGTAATTAGACAAGTAATATATAATCTATTGAGTAATTGCATATGTAAGTGATGTAATTAAGTAAATTTATTATTAGTTGGTTGTGTCAATATGTTTTATAATATATGAGGTGGAGTTAGTTCAATGTCGAATTAAATGTTAGAATCGGTAATGATCTTATATATTGAGACAGTAATTACACAAGTAATAAAATCATAGTTGTTGATCATACTTATTTTAGTTGATTTTTCATTAATTAGTCCATTTGATCATGATTATGGATGAATATAGTGATTTTACTCTAATTCAACTAGAAATTAGTCGATGGTAAAGATATTTTTTGAATTTGTTATAGCAAGTTGGCTAGTTGTTGAATTAGTTATAGCAATTGATATAAAATATCTCAGCAAGTTATGCAGTTGTTGAATTTATTTTTGCAATTGCTATAAATTGTGTAGCATTTGTGAAACTCTTCTATAGCAAGGTAGTTAGTTCCTATAGCAAGATGACTATAAGTTGATGGTATCAATCATATCTAGTGACAAATCAAGTTGTGTTAGTCCAATTTCATATTAAAAGCTAGATTCAGTAGTGATCTTATACACTAAGGTGGTAATTAGACAAGTAATATACAATCTATTGAGTAATTACATATGTAAGTGATGATGATTAAGTAAATTTATTATTAGTTGGTTGTGTCAATATGTTTTATAATATATGAGGTGGGGTTAGTTCAATGTCAAATTAAATACTAAAATCAGTAATGATCTTATACATTGAGATAGTAATTACACAAGTAATAGGATCATAGTTGTAGATCATACTTATTTTAGTTGATTTTTTTATTAATTAGTTCATTTGATAATGGTTATGGATGAATATAGTGATTTTAGTCCAATTCAACACTAGAAATAAGTTGATGGTAAAAATTTTTTTGAATTTGTTATAGCAAGTTGGCTAGTTGCTGAACTAGTTGTAGCAATTACTATAAAATATCTCAGCAAGTTATGCAGTTGCTGATTTTTTTTAGCAATTGCTATGAATTGTATAGCATTTGCTGTAAAGACAGTAGCAATTGTTGTGAGGTCAGTAAAAATTGCTGTAAAATTCGTAACAATTGTTGGTAAAGTCAGCAGCAATTACTATAAATAGTATAACTATTTCTGTAAATTGTGTAGCATTTGTTGTAACTATAGTAGCATTTGTTGGATGTTCAGTAACAATTGCTATAAAATGAAGTAACAATTGTTTTGAACTGCTGATAGTTTAAAACCTAAAGCATTTGATGAAAAATGTATTCAAATAACAATAATACTGATAATATTAAATAACAACAAATGTTAATTGTACAAAATAACATTTTGCATAAAATTAATATGTAAAATGAAACAAGTTTACAAACACCAAATAAAAGTGAGTGTTCTTATGAAACATTTCGCTCTGAGCATGTAGTTCTCTTGTACCCAACTCTTTTGCATATGGAACATTTGTTCTTTTTGCTTGGAAATGATTGTCCGATACTTGGTCGCCTCTTCTTTGCCTTTCTTCCCACTTTTTTTGGCACAACATATGGATGAAGTATTTTCCTTTCTAAAATCTTCCTAGGAACTTCTCAAAATTCTTCGGACGACACAGGTTTGATTTCCTCCATATATGCAAAAATGTATGTCTCTACCTTATAATATTGAGAAGAATACTCCTAAATACACCTTCCATAATCTTCACCATATTGACATCGGAGCACCACCATCACATGTGGACAAGGTATTTTATCAAGATCAAAGACTCTGCAAGTACAAGATTTGCAATGAAGGTCAACCGTTGTCACTGCATCATGACCGGAGTAACATATCTATAATTGGCAATTTGATGAACCAATAGCTTGTTCTCTAAATTAATATTTTTTGCAATGGCTCCTCTATCGAAGGAACCAAGATGGTTGATGCATTGATGAACTCCATTCTTCTTTGGTGAAAATTTTCACCAAACTTCTTGTTTATTTAATCAAATAGAGAAGAAATGAGAAATTCTCTTTCAACAACAAAAAGTGCATTAATCGACTCAGTGATGTTTGATGTCATAATACTAAACCTGTAAATGTTCCAGCAGATATTATAGAAATTAACAACTAATATTTTTAAAAATAAAAATTATTGTAGTAGATATTAAAGATGTTGTAGCAGATGCAACAATTATTATGACAGAAGCATCAACTTCAACAATAGTTAATGGAAAAAATGCAGCAGTTAATAACACATACCTATTTCCCGAAAAAAATGTCCTGCTCCATCTGTGAAATCCAATTTGTTCAAGATATGTGGCAACCCCTGGAACCATATCTCTAATTTGATTGAAGTGGACATTAAACTTACTTACGTTGTATGCTTGTGCGGCCTTATAAAAGTGATAGATGATTATTCCATTGTGAAAATTGGTTTGAATATTTTCAACAAGGTGTCACATGCAACAATCATAATGAGAAGAAGGGCAGACAATTGAAACCATTTTTTTATGCTTGGATGTTGATCCGATATTATGCACAATTTTGGAGTATCATCTACAAAACAGCTCATTTGCTCAAAAAAATACAAATAAGAGACATCACATTCGGAGTCGACAACACAAAATGCAACTGAAAAAATATATTTTTCAGTATCCTATGCAACAGTAGACAACAAAACTCCACCATACTTGCCTTCTAAAAATGTTCCATCGACGGCTATGACTTTTCTCATATGCCTAAAATCAAGAATCCAAGTTCCCATGGCCATCAAAAAATATTTAAACTTACCATTTTCATCGAGCTCTAATGCCATTTTGGTCCCCAAATTTACAGTGCTAATCATATAACGATACGCGTCAAGCACTGCATATCCATGCTCGTGTGTTCCCCTAATAAAATATTTCACAATTTCACTTCCTTTCCAAAGTTTCCAATAACTGACCTTGCATCCCAATTCAATACGAAGTGAGGTTCTCATATCTCTTGTGGATGGCCTTTTATCCTCGGGAAACTTATCTTTGAAGTATGCACCGATTACTTTGGGCGTAACATGTGGATTATGGCTCGTCAGATGTTGAGAACCACAAGTGTAAAACTTTTCATACTTTTTAATGTAAAATTTGTCACAACTTTTAAGCTTCACAACTCTCAGCCACCACTTGCACTCATCATGTACACATTTTCCACAATATACAAGACGCGAATTTATCACCTTTTTTACTCTAGAGTCTTTCTTCAAACAAGCCATTTTCAACGCAATATCTAAATATTGCTTATTCTTAAATGTCATACCATTATAAAACCTGTTTTATCATCTTGAACATGATTCGACTGTGTTGATTGTGTATTTGCTAGTGTGTTGCTAGCAACTTCTAGAGTTGGCGTTTGCTCATCTCCACTTGCTCTATCTGGAGTGTCTGTATCCATCACATCACATTCGTCATTCAACATTTGTTGATTTTGAGTTATATTTTGATTCTCTACCAACCTTTCAACCATGTATACCCGTAGAAATGGGTCTTCCTTCATCTTCCAAATAAATTCGTAAACTCACTTGATTTTTTATTCTAAATAGAGTCACTCTCTGTTTTTCACCACAAGAATGCATGTAAGTGATGATAATATCTTTCGGCTCATAATTTAATTCACAACTGACAATAATTTGATTCACAAAATCCTCATAGGCGATGTCTCGATTCACAATCATCGCTATCGTCTCGACCATTTCTTTCCCTTTTCAACGCCAAATAAAATGATTATTGGACTCAACCCATTCACCATGACAATCAACTCCTAATATTAGTTTGTCTCCCATTGATGATGTTGAACATACCAAAATAAATTATAATTTAAAGCACAATATGAGAAAATTGTACAGAAATATAACAACTGCTGTATTTAATTCAGTAGCTACTTCATCAGTTGAAACATTAGATGTAACAAGTACTACAGTACATTCAGAAGTAACTGAAAATTGCTGCATAAAGTGGTGAACCAGTTGCTAAAAAAATATTTTGACTATTATTTTGTATCTTTCAGCAACTGCTGAATCAATTTCAACATTTGCTGCATCGTTGCTGAAAATAGCTCAGCAATGAAGAATTACAACAATAGCAGAAACAACAATAAAAACACAAAACTCAAATAAATAACATAACATTCACTTTTAATCAGTCATAATAATGATTAAAAGTTACCTTTCAAAGCTATACGGACAAATGCCCCAAAAATTAATTTTTTTTTCCTCCCAAATTTGAAGCTCCAAGAAGAAGAAGAAGAAGATGATGATGATGAAGAAGAAGAACAAGAACAAGAAGAAGAAGGCGATGTAGAAGAAGAAATTCGCGGGAATGAGTTGCCCGTCATTGGGAGATTTCCCAAAATAAAAGAATTAGATTTTTTGTATTTGTGGGTTGAAGTGTAAAAAAAATAACTTTGGGACTTATTTGAAAATGGTCAAATATCATTAGCACTTAATTATAAACTTGTCACCTACACCAAATTCTTAAAACTTGAGTCACTTTTTTAAAATTTTGAAATATTTTGGTCACCCTTAATTGATTAGCCCAAACTTCTTTCCCTATTTTGGCAATTAAGTTCCCTTGTCTCAATGTAACAATCTTATTTTAATCTGCAATAATTTTCTCACATTATTATAATTAATTATTGAGTGTTAAATTCTTCTTTACTACATTTAAATTTTCTTTCCTTGTACATTTTCATACTCGTTTCACGTTTATGAGGATTAAAAATATTTGTATAAATAGTTTTCTTACACCTTTTAACATTCTTCACTTATCTATATAAATATCTCCATACAACATGTCTTTATCCTATGCTTTTCATATGTTAATATCACGTACATTTTCAGTTAAATCAATCATTTATCTAATGAGAATTCTGTTTGCTTTTGATGCTTTCAATCGATAAATAGAGATATCGCTACAACAATGCTACACAACTTAGCATGGGGACACACGTGCAATATACGTGCCCAAAAAAGATTGTTCATTTAAAGATAAATATATTCCAAAATGATAACTTTAAGACTAATTTATTTTCACATGTAGTGGATAAAATAATATTTATTTCATTTCATTTTGTTTATTTTATTTTTTAAATTTACTTTTCAATTTGTTTTTCCTATTTTAACAACTCTTTAATTCTATCTTTTTATAGGACATATTTAAGATCATAAGATTAAAGGACATTTTGGAACATTTGACATATCGTAGTTCAGAACCACAAGATTTAAAAGTTTTATTTATTTTCTTAAATCTCGAGTCAAATCAAAACAGGACAAACAAATGAAAATGAATATAATACCAATCGAATAAGATGGATATCCAAAATTAAGGGTTGGAACTTATACTCTGTTTGTTGAACATATACATTTATATATAACTTACACAAATCCCATTGTGTAAGGAGCAAATTTCAATTTGTCCCTACTCTTTTTAAATTTACCAAAAATCCCTTAAAAAAGTCACTTGTTGATACATACTAATTGTAGTTACTCTCTCTTCCATAAATTAAGTTATTTAATATCATTCAAACTCTTTCCATAAAAAACCTAATAGATTTCTTCAGAAAAAATGAGAGATAAATTTTGAACCATAAATTAAGCTAATTAATGTCAATAAACCTATTTTCATAAAAAGAATTCATTGGATTCCTTTAGAAAAACAAATTCAAATTTTGAATTCATTATCATTGAATTCCTTTTCTATTTTTGTGGTTGATGCTACCGGAGAAATCATCGTTTGGTTAGTTTCATATCCTCTTAGTTTTGTTTGGTTAGTTCCGTTTTCAAAAGAACAGAGAAGAGAAAGTACGAATAAATCAATTTTGTTGCGTCATTCTGAAATCTGGGAATCCGAGCTTTTGATGGTGTGAATGGAAAATCCTTCTTCAGGTATCAATTACCCAGATCAAGCACCTAATTTTAAGTATAAGTATCTTTTAGACAAAAAAAATATAAAACTTATGTCAGGTATCAATTATCAGTAGTTTGATAAACACAAACACTTCTTCTTAAAGTATCAAGTACTTAAATGCAACACTTAATTTTAAGTATCAAATATCTATCATTCTAAAAAAAAATAGAGAAATCATTCTTCAGGTATCAACTGGTAAATTCTTAATTTTAAGTATCAAGTATCTATCATTCTAAAAAACATAGAAATCCTTCTTCAAGTATCAATTGGTAAATCCTCTTCAATGAAGTCACCTTGAGGATTTTGGGTATCATCGCCAAAATAAAAATGATGGATCATTTTCTTGCAATTTCTCGGCCAATAATGGATCATTCATTTTTTTTTTTATCTATTTTCATGAAATCCCTCATCGTTGGAATCAAAATGTTGCCGGTGTGAAACTTCAGAATGAGGAATTCATATGTATCAATGATTGGACATGGACGACTGTTATGAAGAAGAAGATAAGAAATGGAAGACACTAGGTTTTGACGGAGAAATCAGAGACTTTTCAATTTCTTCCCTTTTTATTTAGTTTGAAAATAATGATAAAAATTTAAAATTGAAATTAATCGTGAAAAGATTGATTAGACAACTGAAAAATAGGAGAATTATGTAGATATTGATTAAAATACTTAAAATTAGGAAGGAATTTAGGATAAATTAAAGAGGAGTGAGAAATAATAATCTATATATCTACAAGTTGGAGAGAAAAAGTAGAAATAAGGGATTTTTGTAATTTTTTAGAACGGTAGAGATTATTAGAAATTATGGTAAATATGTGATTTAGTTGTGTAATTTTTCCTAAATTTATTTCAGTCAAATAGAATTAATTTTATTTCAAACTCAATTATGAGATATTCCACCTTTATTTCGCATACCAAACGACTACTTTAGCGTGTGTTTGATGACTTATTGGTAGGTTATTATGTTATGAATATATTCTTAATATGTATATCTGTGTTACCTTAAAATTAATCTCAAAATTGAATATTTCTTATCCCTCCTATCAAACGAGCCCCTAAAAGTTTAAGGGACCGTTTGACCATGAAAATTTTCACTTTTTCAAAATTAAACTCTGAAAAATACATTTTAGCATAAAATTTCAAAAAATTTAACTTGAAGTTGAATTTTAGAATTTTTAAGAATTTGAAAAATAATAAAAAAATATTTTTCATTTTTTTTAATTTCAAATTACTCACAAAAAGTAAAAAACTACTCTAATTTATATTTGTGGCCAAGCAAACTAATATATTATTTTTCACTTTAAAAATAAAAATTAATTATTTCAAACTTTACAATAAAACATGTTGGAAAGTCTAAGGTAATACCCCAAGGAAATGCATAGCATAAGGAAAGACTTGAAAGAATGAAAAGTGATTAATGTTTCTATGTTCAAGAATGCATAATAAAGTATTTCTATGTTCAATGAAATGATAGTATACTCTGATGATAAAATTCCATTAAACAATGGGCTAGCCATTGATAAATGGGAAAATTAGACCACTTAAAAATAAATATATACTATTTAATTATTTATTATAACTACAGTTTAAATTAATTATCACTCATCACTATAATTTGACTCAGGTTGCTAGGGCACGTTCAAAATTTGTATAATTAAGCACGTAACTGTATAAATTCAGAATTTGTTTGTATAAATCCACAATTTCCTAATTGAATAAATTTAGAATTTGTATATGTTTACCCTAGCTTGTTTTTAGCTATCATATTGATGCATTTGATTTGTATAAATTCTGAAAATTTTCTAAAATGTATAAATACAAAATTTGTATATACTTACCTTGTATGAGTGTTGCGGTGAATTATACAAATGGATATGTATATTTGCAGTGAATTATACAAACGAATATGTGAATTATACAAACAACTGCTATAACTAGAGTTGTGGAACGTAATTACCTAAATTGTAGCTATTTCGACATATTAAATTTCAAAACATAGCTATTTCTGAAAGTTCCACTTGATAAATTGATACAAGCTTATGCATATAATAATAAAGTTCGTTAAACATTTCTAGCAAGAGAAGCAGTATATCCCTCAGATACAATGAAGCCAAACTGAAAGAGTAATTAGCAAGCATATTAGCGTGCTTTGTGAAATTCGCTCAAATTATAACCCGCGGATAATTGACCCACCCATTTATTAGCAAGTGAAGGATAACATAGGTTAAGAAAAATCGAACAAGATGGTCAAAAGTCAGATTAGTAATTGCTCACCTTTTTGGTTTTCTATGTGTAGGTAACAGGTGAAGCAGGATCTGAAACGATGAAGCAGGATCTGAAACGATGAATCTCTTAATTATGATAAACATGTCCATTTTGCAAGTTCGTTATTATGGATAGTTCCTACTAGTGCAGAAAATAATATGGATGAACGAAAAAAGGCGAAAAGGGAAACAAGAAAAATAAAGTATATTATCCTTCCTCCTTCCTTATACATCAAGATACAAGTTGTTTCTAGTGAAAGATTATAAACAGACTAAGAAAACAACTTCTCTAGTTGTAGCTTACTCAAAGCTAGAGAAGCAATGTGCATGAAGTTTCAATTCTTATCCCAATCACTCACACCCTTCTTTCTTCCCTTTATTTGGTCCAACCACACGATGGACGATTCTTGCAAAGACAGCATAAGGTTTAATATGATATCATAATCTGCCATACATCGACATTATATCGAATAGTCACAAGAATCTTATGTCAATATTCTTCTCCAGATCTAAAGCTTCATCCATGGTCAATGTAGCTTGTTGTACTTTATAACCTGCACAAAAAGGAATACATCTAAAAGGATATTCCCTACAATGGCAAACCAATCTTGTAATTGACTTTTATTGTCTCTTCTACGATGAATGTGAAAAGGGTGAGCTAAACATGAAGTTTGAAGTTGTACATCCATAGGTTAATTTTGGCATAACTTCTATGCAGAACAAGTACACTTGATAAGTGATAGGGTGATTAGTTTGATAAAGATAGATGATTTAAAAAGTAAATGTGTACTCTCTCAATAGCTTAAACTTTTTGACGAGATGATCACAAACTTTAACTTGGTATCAGATATTGCAAATTCATCTCACAGCCTCTGTGATATCCTACAAGAAATTTTGGATGGATTTTTTGGGATCTGAGAAGTATTGAACGAATTCAAAGTTGTTGAAAGCATGTCACAGTCTCAAAATATAAAGCCTCCACACCAAGAAGAGTGCTTAAGTCATCCAAGGATCTTTAGCACCTTGAGACTATATGATCTAAAAGGTCAATTCGTGACATACAAAATGTCCTCAAATCACCATATAAATGAGGCGTTTTTGGATGCATTGCAAATGATGGTCAACTTAAAGATTAAGGGAAAACATCAAATAATCAAAGGGTGCAGAATTCAGAGGTGCGTTCATGTCTAAATAGAATTTATAATCAAAATAATAATATGTAGTAATATAAATATGGATGTTACTACATATTTCTTGAGGTTGAGAGTTAGATGTAAATAATGGAATTAGTTGGGAGTGTTGGGATTAAGGAAATTCTGAGTGAATGTCAAAGCCTCCTATCTCCTCTCTAGAGTTTGCTAGATTTCTTTGATACAACTATTGTTGAATCTTCCACATGTACCTAAGTTATTCTTTACTCACAGCTTAGAGCTTTCAACATGGTATATATTGTTGAGCTCTTGGGGGATATTTTGAAGCTTTAAGCATAGTATCAAGAGCAGACATGGATCCAGGTTTCGAGTCTTATTGTCATCCATCATTAAGAGAAATTTCTACATGCTTGGTCCATGAAGAAGAATAACAGCAGCACGTGACAGGGTGTTGCAAACATAATTAAGAAAACATTACGTATGCTCTTTCTATCACACATTTCAACTAGCGAAATAGACTTTACGTTGTCGGGTTTCTTGAAAGTTAAAAGTTACTTTGATCTACATCTTCATGTGCTAGTTGTATGGTTCAGTATGCCACTAAAGTCAGTTATGCTTTGCACATGGATATGTTGTTACAACTAAATGAAAATTAAAACAAGAATGTGTGAGAATGTAAAAATTCTGATGCTTAGCAATTTCAGTTCTTGAAGAAGTTATCTACTGTGCTGAATCTTTTCTTCTTGCTCCAAGGACCTTTGAATATTGTAAACAACTGAAAAAGGAACAAAAGTATGCAAAATAAGTGCAGTGGAAGCATTACCAGGGAAGCTTTAGAGTATCTTTCAACCATCCGTGTTTTGAGCAGTTTGCAACAATTTTATTCATGCGCACAATAATCTCCGAAAATGTTGGCCGTATAAAAGAATCTGGATGCCAACATTCTTCAATCAACCTAGACATCAGCAAATTTTGTAAATGAAACATGAAAATCACCACTGAACTTATCTTAAAAAAATAAGATTAACAAAAGTATTTTAGAGAGACAGAGTCTAGCCAAATGATGGCAGGGAAGAGGGCCTGATTATGCAAAATCCCCTTGTTATATTCTTTAAGATTGGTAAAATATAAGGAAATCTAAAATAAGGTGATGCACACTGTAAACTTGAATATTTTATCATCAGATGGATAGACACAGGCAAAATAAATCACCGTCCACTTAGAAATGTCCAAGATCTTCAAAGAGCTCTGGTAGGAAAAGAATGTCAAATAGAAGAATGCAAGTTTAAAGTCAAATGACAATAATAATGCTGGACTAAGCAGCCAGGAGCAGAAGGCAAAGAAAATCACGCATTACTTCAGTAAAATGAAACACCAAACAAAAGTTCCTTTCTCAATCCTTTCACAAAGAAGTCATATTCATTAGAATGGTTAGAAGTATGACATGGAACATTTACTATATTTGGTACGTGATGTTACTACTCTATAACTGCATACGAACTGCAAAAGACCAGATTGTGTCCAATTATTGGAAGTAAAGATGAATAGTTGCGCTTACTCTCTAAGGTCTGGCGGATACTTAGATTTTGACTTGAATGGTGGTCTTTTACCCTCCTTGCACATCAATCTAGCAGCCTCTTCAGGTGACTTGGGATGAAAAGGTGGGGATCCCTCCATCATCTAAACCCAAAAAAGTTAACCAAAATCAACTAAATTGTATGCCGTACAAGATAAGAGCTATAGGATATTTGAGGAAGACTCATTCAAATAAAAAAAAGGTAGCAGCATAGGAAACATAGCAAGGTCATTCAAATCATGAAGTGTCCAGAAAAATGGGAAAATAAAAAAAGGAATCTACAATACTTTGCATTTGGAAGTCAAAATTGACTAGATTTAAGAAGAAAAAAAGACAGAGATAAACATATAAGAAAAGAAGAATGTTAAAATGCTACTTCATAACATGGATGTTCTAGTTAGGTAAAAGAATTACGTAGCAAAATGAAAGACAGCTATAACTTAAATTATCTGAAATTGAATCAATACCTCATAAAGTAAAACCCCAAAAGCATATACATCCACACTTCTATCAAAAATTTCATCGTTATAAATCTCAGGTGCTATATAGGTACCTACAAGTAACAAGAAAGAGAATGCAGTGGACAACAGTTATTGTAGTTACAATTCCTCCTGTCATGAAATTGAAATGCCATCACCCGAAGTTTTTAGAGTGGACACTAGTATCAAACTAGAAGGCTTTTATAAGGACTATCATAATTTAATTATATGTGCTCAAATTTGAATACTTACTTGCACGGTCAATGGCTTGAGGTTGCAATGACTTTGCTTTGTCAGGTGAAATATTTGACAATCTAATCAAACCAAATCCTGCAACTTTCAACAGACCACCATTGTCCAGCAAAATATTTCTGGCACCTTACAAAAATTACAAACATTAAAAGAAGTAGATACGTGACACAAGTACACTGAAAATGGTCATTTAATATATGAGAATCATAAAGCATTTAGTTTTCTTACTTTGGCATTAAAAGACAATGGATGATTGGGTCCGGTTTACATTCATGAAGATAATTCATGCCCCTGAAAACAAGATCATGTGACGGAAACAGGATGCAGCCAGAGAAATTAGAACATCTTTATCAGCATAAAAATAAAAGATCTCAGATGCACTAATAGAGATTTTTATTTCTGTACATATGAAGGTGATCAGACTTGCCTGGCAATATCAAGAGCAAATCTTAGAACCTTAGAAGGAGATAGACGTCCCTTCTTCTGAAGATAGCTACCCAAGTCACCCTGAAAAGTCCACAATACAACTCATTGGAAAGCTATGCCAAGATAGTAGAGCGCATAAGATCAATAAGAATGAAAATACAGCACGAGAGTACTCACAGCACAAAGCTGAATGTGCTCTTGATGTAAGACCAATCAAATATTTCTCAATATTAATTTGTTTTTCTTAAAAAAAAAACTGACAAGGGAACCCTCAGCGCTACCCTTTGGGTGCCGCACAAAGTAACTTCCGTTCTTGTGCAAATAGCTCGCAAACTACACAAGAAAGGTAAATCCCACTAGGCAAACCCCGTGCAACGAGCTCAATCTAGAAGGCCAACCCCCCGTTGTCGCAAGCAAGGGGTTTTGAACTTGAGACCTCCATTATGGAAGTCCCAAGACAAACTATCTGAGCCACCCCGAAGGATTTCTCAAAATTAGTGTATGCATATAACATACAATACCAACAATATAGTGTGTAGGTACATAGAGTGAAGAAGGGATTTTATGGGGAGCTAGGTGAGATAGAGAAACAGATAGGAACTTACACTTGGATGATATTCTATTACTATCATCATTGGTATATTTTGTGTAACAGCTCCAACAAACTGAACCACATTAGGATGCCGTACTTTTTCCAACAAAGTTAACTCATGCTTGAAAGCATTTCTGCATGTGAAGGAAATGGAATTAAGGCGATCTTAACATCAAGAAGAACAAGAAGATTTGACAATCCTAATAACAACTTGAAAATGATTCATTCAAATAAGAAACTAAAAGAACATAATAACAAAAAATGGTTCTATCATTTAGACCAAGATACATTTCAGAAGATAATCTAAAAGATCTAATAATGTTGAAGTAAAACTAAAGTTCTGTCCTCTCATGAATCAAGGCAGTTGGAGATAAAGCATCTCCCTGGAATTACTTCAACATCTGAGCAAAAATTTGTGGCAATCGCACAAGAGTGAAGCTTATAAGTTTTGCTTGATTCAGAAAGCACCAGAAGAGGTTAAAGCTATCAACTTTTTCTTCCGAAGAACCCTGACAGCTAGTGGTAGTAAAACAGAAAAGAAGCTGGGCTTTATGCATCCTAAGTTTGGATTTTAGAGAAACGTTAGGATGAAACGAGGTTATACAATTGTGCATTCAAAATTTCTGGTTTCAGGGAAATGTTTTAATGAAAATGCGAAAATGCCTAACAAAAAGGCCTCCAGAAGGACCACGAGTGATCCTCAACTTATCCATATTTGAGTATGAATATAAAGAGTATTTTACCTACAAGGACGAATTTCCTATTTTTTAATGACTATGGTGCGAGCCAATTTTCACACACCTCGACTAATTCCAGGGGATACCGGCTAACTCCCACCAGCAACAAGTATCAGGTAACTCTATCCACCAAGGCTAGGACAAATGAGAAGTAATCATTATCAAAGGATTACATTCATGGATAAAGCCTGTTGAAGTATTCTATTCACATGATGCAGTGCAACCCGATGATCAGAAGGAAATACACTACAATATTTTTGACAAATGTATTTCCAGTTGCTTCAGGGATTTGGTTTTCTTATTGAGAACTTGATAAAGGCACCTTATAGAGCCATTTCAATACTATGTTCCCAATCTACCTTGTGTGAAAACCGCAAGAACTATCTATCGATCGGTAAATGGAGGTCAGTGTTGGATGTAAGCACCCATAATGATGTGATCTAGCTGCTCATAAGACTGTAAAATAACAGAATGCAACTTAGCGGAAAATCCTGCTTAATCAAACATGAAAGCGCTCCAATGTGTCCTGGTTTATGTTCTTGGATAATTACTTGTTGACTAACACTAGGAAACTTTTCCTAGTTTTCTCAGCCTGATTCCTCTAAATGACGAGCCTCCAAATCTTTAATATGATAGAAATGTATCCTATGGTCGTGAATCAGGAGATCAACAGAAAATAAGTTGACAACATACATAATTTCAGGGTCTGCATAACTATCCTTGTCAAGTATCTTGACAGAAACTTTTGTCCCATTCCATTTAGCAACTTGATATGAACCCTGTTGAAAGGCAGATGAGTTTCAGCAAAGTTGTTAAGAGAAGATTGAAAGTTAACTATGCAAAATCAAGCACAAATTGCATGAGGAGAGGTAAGTCAGTGCAGATGTCTCATAGCTTTCTTCAGGAAGAAAGCAGGAAATAAAATGTTCAAGAGTTTGCAAAAGTCAGAAATTTGAGGTTAGGCCTCCAATGAGGTAATGTTAATTTTTGCTAATCTTAACTTGCAGCCAAATGAACTATAGTTGATGACATAATTGAATTAAGCAGTATCACCAATTCAGCAAACAGAAAATATAAAAGTGCACCTAAAATTTTAGAGTTACGACAAATTATTCACTGAAACCATCACAAGTTCAGAGGAGAAGTAAAATTGATTTCAGATAAACGTATACTAGTAAGATAATCTCCTGGTAATGGATAGATATGGACCAATGCTTATGCTGGGCATACTGCGAACATGGCATACAGATGCTTTGATCATTTCATAAAATTGAAACATCCAAATGCTTATTTTGAAATCAAAGAAACACCTTACCTTCGAGATTCCATCCCTTTTCCGGATTTGAAGCTCCAGTGGATTTAGTTCATATTCTGGAACTTCTCGAGGATTTGCTACAGTCATTGGTGTGTTTCTGAGTTTCTAGCAACGTGACAAATACTCAGCACCATAATATCATATAGCTCACTTTAACCAGAAAATTATCTTCCCACTTACCGGGACTTTGGCCCCCCGGGCCTTTAAGATATTATAAACTTCATTATTTCCATAGTATTTCGCATCAGCTGCAGCCTGTCATAATATTAACGGAGTTCAAGGCATGAGCTAGGACCCTCAATGCAAAAAAGATGAATAAAATTAGAAAATTAAGGAGATACAGAGTCTGTAAATGTCACAAGTCTGCATTTTTTTAATCTCAAGTTAGTCTTGCTGAAGCCATTTGATTCTATAAAGTAAGTTCTTCTCATCTTCAGTCACTAAAATTTTCGTTTTTCTCTAGTCCTTCTCCTGATTCTTCACAAATTACAGAAGAATTGTTTTCCAGACAAACCAACTTTCACTCACAATATCTCCACAGATTATCCCACTAGACTTTTGATTTCATCATATTACTTGCACTTAATTATCAGGGACAACAAATCAATGAGAACAGCAAACAAAGAATAAGACAAAATTCTCGTAATTTGGGTTCATTGGCGTGCCATAAGCTCCCGCTATGCACAAGGTCAGCTCGAACCCAATGACGATTTTACCCATTATGCCAAAGCTCCATTTTCACAAAACATTATACATAATTCAAGGTAAGATTCAATAACACTTTTGATCATAAATATATTATGATCCAAAAAATTTACCGTGCTTCCCCATCGATCGCGAGCATCAATATTAGCCTTCCTACTCAACAACAGCTTAACAACATCTACATGTCCTTCACAAGCAGCAATATGCAAAGCAGTCCTTCCATCCAAATCAATACTGTTCACATCCACATCTTCATCCAACAAATCCTTCAGTCCATTGACATCACCTTTACAAGCCAGAAACAACAATTGCATGGTGGAATCCAAATTATCCGGTACAGAAATCGTCTCATTCTCAAACGACGGACACCTCCGTATCGGATCCAGAGACGATTGCCTTCCAAAACTAAACCGCATATTGTTATTCCTCGGATCCATTGAATTTTGCCTTTTGAAACTGAATTTCCCACTCATTCTCAATGAACCGGTCGAGAATTGCCTAGATATTCCTCGTGTTAATCGCTTTTTCATATCCATTTTATCGTTCATCTAACAATAATTTTTACACAAGTAGATTTTTCACAACTACAACAATTATTTGATCATCATAATTATACATGAAATCTAAGGAGATTTTTGATAATTTTGTTGTGATAGAATTAAATAGTTGAGAATAAAATTCTCAGAGAAAAACAGAGGTGCGTTGCAATGGAGGAAAAGGAAGGAGTTTGAACTGAAATGTTTTCAGGTACAAACATCCACACACTTACCGTAAAATGCGTTATTATGCTGATGTGTCTGTTGGAAAGATAATATTTCATGTTAAGAATAAAATATTCAAAAAATAGTCATTGTTTTTTCGTGATATGTCAAAAATCACAAGTAAAATGAATTTTTAGGGATGATTGACGAGTAAATATGAACGAAGGAAGTAACAATGAAAATTAAAGATTCTTATTTAATTTCATCAATTTTTTTATGTTATGGTGAGTATTTAATTTGATATGAACAAAAATATTTTTCCATGAAAAGCTATTTGGTAGGAAAATAAGTGATTACAGATTACTTGATAATATAATAATGCAGTGGCGACGTTAAAATTTTTATTAAAGGTGTCTAAGATTTAATATATATATATATATTTTTTATCGATATATTTCATACAATTTTTTATATGCATAAAATAATTTTTCGACGAAGTGTGTCCAATTGATCACTCTAGATACATAAGTGTGTCCAATTGATCACTCTAGACTATATGTGGCTACGCCACTGTAAATAAGCAAAAAAAAAATTACCCAAAAATATTTATATGCAATCTAACAAAATAACATGTTGATTGGATAGGGTAGGAAATGAGAATTCGGGGATGGCTGGGGATGAGACAATAAACTTAAAATGTCACTTTTGAACTTATTTTTTTTGCTTTTATTAAAGAAGTTATTTTTTTCATTTTTAAAGAACTTATTTATCTAGAGAAAATATTTTGACCAACCAAATATATATTATCGTTATTGTGATAAATATATCATGTTGAAATGGTCTACATTTGAATGTAGATCACAAAAGCTGCCTTAAGTTGGGTGGGGAGATGCATTCCCCACAGCTAAGAATAAGATAGTTGCTGCAGTCAACTTGCAAGTTGAAGTTGTCAAACAAGATGTTGACTTCAACAATATCCTAAAATATCTTCTAAACAAATTAATTAATCAATATATAATGATTGTGACCTATTATAATTATTTCTTTCTTTTATTTATGCTACATTTAAATTAGTTCATTCTTTAATTTTTACATCAAATTATCTGTAATTATACAAGTTATGTCTGGAATAACAAGGAGTCCCCAACTCAACCCATATATTTATAGGGTAAAAAGATTGTTTGCAATAGATCCTCAGTTTATTTTAAGTATTTCCTAATTATATAAATAATATAGAAAAATTTTACATAATGATTTTGTTTGCAACATATCTTAAAGTGATAGATTATAAATTGCAATCACAAATAAAATATGAAGAAACATAATTTTATTGATAAACAATGTGGGTACAAATTTGTTCTTCATTCTTCTCTCATAAGATTTCTCCATTATTCGGGTCGTTAGTGTCGTATTTCTCGAATTAGGATGATTAGGACTTGATCTCCATGAAAGGATTTGTGCATGTCTTTTTGAAGTATTTGATTATCAAGAAGAGTATGACATATTTTGATCTCTTTACGAATATCCTCAGAATTTATGGATATTTGAGATTTTGATCTCTTTGAGCATATTTTGATCTGAATTTTCCCGAATTTATGAGACATTTGAGATGCATTTTATATAGGCATGAATTAAGGTTTAGTGTAGAGTAACCTCCAAGAAACTCTGACTGAAATAGAACTAATTTTGTAGAGTAGAGTCCTACAAAATTTCAATATCAGGTTTAATCTGTGTTTGTTTGATTGGTCAAAATTTTTAAAAATATTTTATCCAAAAAAATAATAAATTGACTCTTTCCTAGAAGTAACACATCTTAACCCTACCCACCAACACCCTGATCGAGGACCTACTTTACCTAGATTAATATAAATATTTTTAAGATTAAAAAAAAAGGTTTGCTTATTTATTGAACATGAAAAAATAAGTGAGTTCGAGAAATATTTTATTTCATACCAAATACACTCCAAATTCTATTGGAGGTGAAGAAGCAACACCAACATTTTTAAAAAAATGATTAAAATGGTCTTTAATGCATGTATAAGGATCGAGCTATTTTAGTCCATGACATCTCACTTGACATGGAAACAATCGTTTTATCTCTATGATGTAGTGATAAAGTTTGCGTACATGCGTACATTTTATCCTCTACAAATTGTACTTGTGAAATTTTATTGAGTATGTTATAATTGTATATATCACTTAACATAAATAGTTGTGAATGTATACAAAATGGTTTTGGTCCTCAATTCCCATACATTAGTGACACAGGGGCGATTTTTTTTTTCTCGACACCTCTGTTGGCAGCCTGCAACTCTTGCAAACTTCAGCCACAACAAACAGCACTATACAGTCTAACACTTAGACAGAATAGTCTAACACTTAGTCAGAATATTTCTAAGGCAGCAGAACTTTAAACTGAACACTTAGAACAATTTACAGGAACAATTCCCAACCTTTATTAATATCTCAACAAAGGAACAAGACCTTACAAA